>ML795223.1:189716-208121 GCA_009831015.1 Picea engelmannii | reverse complement strand
CTAGGAAGAAGTTATGATTGTTTTACCTGGAACACCTTCTTGAGACTAGTCAATAGGACTAGTCAGATACCCTATCTTACACAGGGTGTATCTACAAATTTATGATGACCCAGAAGCTGAAATTGTTACCACAGATACCTTACTATTTTTTTTAAATATCCTCTGGAGCTTAGGGTATGAAACGTTACAGAAATGTTTTTATAGTGAAACTTCTGAAATGACTCAGTTAAGGATGATTCCAGAACCCTATCTTGTATAGGATGTATCTCCGAAAGTATAAGGCCTCAAAAGTTGAATATTGAACCCAACGTACCTTGATCTGTCTACTAAATATATTTCAAGTCGTTCCTTCTGAAACGTTGTAGAAAAAATGTTATAGTGAAAATTCCAAGGTGTCTCGGATGTAGCAGCGAAACCCCAAGACCTTGAGCTCTGATACCATATGTTAAGAAACAAATATCAATATAGCATAGAAAATCCTCAGAAAAAGTACTCAACGCCTTGAAAAAGAGAGAATTTCAGATAATAAGCCTCTTCGAGGGGACAACCTCCTTTTACCCCACTTAAATGTTCAAGTACCAAATGATTCAAAATGAAAATGTCTCTTTGGTATATATAGGAGACTAGGAGGTATAATTACAACCAATGGCCTAAAGCCAACATAAATAAAATAACATTACTAATCTAATATGCCCCAATTAAGGGGTAATGAGCCAATATTAGGGCTTAACAATTGTTGTTGATTTTGATCTTGAAGTAGAACAGATGGATGTGAAGACAACATTCCTTCATGGGGATCTGGAAGAAGAAATATATATGAAGTAGCCATAAGGATTTGTAGTGAATGGAAAGAAAGAGCTTGTTTGTAAGCTAAAGAAGTCACTATATGGTCTGAAGCAATCACCTAGGATGTGGTACAAAAATTTTGACACATACATCCTTGGATTGGGATTTGTGAGAAGAAGGGTTGATCACTATGTATATTCCAAGAAGGTTGGTAATCACTTCATTTATGTAGTGTTGTATGTTGATGACATGCTTCTGGTAGGAAATAGCATGGATGTTATCAAGGAGGTGAAATCCCAGCTATCCTCTAATTTTGACATGAAGGATTCGGTGCTGCTAACTTCATTCTGGGAATGGAGATTTAAAGAGATCATGCAAACAGGAAACTCTAGTTGAATCAGAGAAAATATGTTGAGATGATATTACAGAAGTTTAATATGCATGGAAGTAAACTGGTCAAGTTTTCTATTCCTATAGGTGTAAAGTTATCTATAGATCAGTGTCCCAAGAAACAGGAAGAAGAAGAGGACATGTCCCATGTTTTGTATGCTAGTGAAGTTGGTAGTTTGATGTATGTAATGGTCTATACTAGACCGAACATTGCACATGAAGTGGGAGTTTTGAGAAGGTATATGTCAAAACTAGGGAAGGAGCATTGGACAACAGTAAAGAGGGTATTCAGGTATTTGTGTCTCACTACCAATTATAGATTGTGCTACCAAGGAAGACCAGGATTGGACAGAGTGGTGGACATACGTGGCTTTGTTGATGCAGACTGGCCTAGAGATCTGGATTGTAGAAGATCTACAAGTGGGCATGTGTTTAACCTATTTGGAGGAGAAATCAGTTGAATGAGCAAAAGACAAGTTGTAGTGGCACTCTCAACTACAAAACTTGAATACATAAAAGCCACTCATGCAAGCAAGGAAGCAGTATGGTTACAGAGATTGTCTTCAGATATTGGGTTGGTACAACAAGTAGTGAGATTAGATTGTGACAGTCATAGTGCAATATTCTTCACAAAGAACCCAACTTATCATTCAAAGACAAATCATATTGGTGTTCAGTATCACTTTGGGATAGGCATGGTTGAAGAAAAGGTGTTGCTGGAAAAGGTTGACACTTTGAAGAATGTTGTAGATTCATTGACAAAGTCTATGAGCGCAGAAAAGTTCTCCTGGTGTAGAGTAACAATGGGCATTTATACCCTGGATTGTTGACTATATAATCCCATGGACCCCTGGATGTAAAGAAAACAACAAGTGGGATAATGTTGGGTATATGTTGTATTCTTTGCATGTGTGTGTGGGCGTGTCAGATTCGACAAATGCATCTAAAAATCCCTCTAGTAGTGTTCTTTGTGTCGTGTGCATCGGGAGATTCCTAGGGGTCCCCAGGTATGGCCCCCTTGGTTATGCACAGTGTTCGGAAAGAGGTGGTAGCCCGGGGCAACACCCCGAAATTTGTTTTTTGGGCGGTTTTTGCTATTTTTAGTGGATTTTGCTATTTTTAGCGGTTTTCTAAACTAATCCCAGATTAAGGGATTAGGGTTTTGGTATCTACAGAATACCTAAAAACATTGTATATATTCTATGGTGAATGGTGAAATTTGATATAATGAATATAAGAGAGGTTTTCCCCAGTTGAGTGTTTCCGGTATAAATCTTTTTGTACTATGTGGATGAGCCATTGATTAAATTTTGTTTTTCCTAAGAATCTATATGCATTGCTTTAATTCACAGTTTGAAGCTTCAGTAAGGACTATAATATCCTATTTATCCCATGACCTATTAGTTCCTTGTTTTACTACCTTCTCTTTTAACGATTAAATAATCATTTCCATATCATTGAGGTCTCATTTACAAGTTCTTCCGACATGGGTATAGAGGTTTAATGATGACCTTGTGGGAAGGGATATAAGGTAAGTTTACGTAAATCGTCCGATACAGTGTTAAGTATCTAGGCACAACACTTTTGATGTAAACCAGAACTAGAAGGTGATTACCTTCGCAGGCCTTGAATTTGGTTGATCTGTATGGTTGGAAATCCTTCGTCTCTCCTGAAGTGTTAGATTAGACACCTTTCACTTTAGATCATTTGATGATTATATCTACCCTTGAACAAATGCAATGTATGAATGATTGGATTTACCCCAACCTTGCACTTATCGTACCCGATTAATTATGGTGCATCAAGGATTTTATTAGTCATAGTTCTTCCATCCCAATGCCTTTGATAGTAGATGGTTTCTCGTGAACCATTTAAACTGGATTGTTTACACTTGTGCTCCTAGAATAGCGATGACAGGTGAATGACTTTGTGATTGTATTTTCTTGCATCTGAGAATTAACCTTGATAGATGATCGGATGTGATTTTTCGTAGTCATGTGCCTTGAATTTAAAATCGAGATATGATGGGTTTTATTAATTGTTTTCTCCTACGCCTTACGTAATAATCTCGATAACTCTTGCGTATTGAATTTTTGTTGGGCAGTTTATGGATTAGTTTATGGTTCGTGTGCACTTTGATTTTTATATCTTGATGGATTATCGTTTTAGAAGTTGATTCATGCACGCAAAGACTATTGTTGATGAATTTTGGTTAAAGTTTAATTATCGCATGCATTGATAATTTATATTGGTTCCCTAATGTGTATGGATGGTCATGGGTGTAATCTCTTCTTACATGCCATAATGGCATTGAAGTGTGAATGCTAGAATTTAATTGCTTGCACCTTGAAAATAAGACATAGTTGGTTACATTGTGTCGTTCTTGGTGGTAGAATTCTAGTGTTGGACTATTGTAATTGGTTCGGTAATACATGATTGTGTGTGTCGTGATTCATGGCGATGATATGTCAGCCATGTGTCACTTTGAAGTATTAATTATTTATTTTGTTTCATTAATTTATGCGATTGAGGGGTCAACGATGTAGACTAATTTTTATGATGTTAAATGTTTCCTAACACAACCTTAAAAGAAAAAAAAAATTGAAATTGAGTTGTTGTACGTCATTAGACGTCATAACGATGGGGCCATTACATGTGGTATCAGAGCCAGTTCAACCCTACGACAGTGGATAGCCACACCTTCCATTGAATTATACACTTAAATTAATCACTTAGCGTTAATTAAAACTTTAACCTTTCCTTGAGTTACTCATGGTTAGAGGATGTCATGAAGGTTCACGATGTGGTGCTAGGGAAGGAGGTGCGACACCTCTAGTAGCTCCCACAACAAAGGGATCCAACCCCTAGGGAGAAGAACAAGTATTGAGCATGAGAATATTATCATGTGGGATGTGTTGGGTCTGACAAGGTGCTTCCAGGGATTTGACAGAGGCCTGGAAAAAATGTCTGTACTGAGATAAGTTTGGGGCACATGTACCCCTGAGGGTCCACAACACGCTCCAGTCAGTGCTGGTAGAATTCATGGGGAACTCTAGAATATTAGGTTCCCATGTTCACGAGTGCCACAGAAGGCTCATCCACCGAGGCATGGCCGGAGAACAAGAATGGTGCATCGCGCTTAGTGGTTACGACCTCCAGCACGAAGTTCTTCGTAGGCGGTCTTCCTCTAAAGGGGATCACTCTTCTATAGAGGAAGACACTCCTACCTCAGCCAAACATGGTCGTCAAGGCTGTGTTAAGGGAATGGTTCCAGGAGAAGTAATTTTCAGAGGAATTCCTTGAGCACCATCTCGATGAGCTCAGTTCCTTATGACAGGGTGGTCGTATGGTGCCAGATTATGAGACCAGATTTTGGAGCTACTTCGATATGCCCCTTATATGAACACAAAGAATATGGGGATCAACAAGCTCATGAACAGCCTTAACTCTAGATTTCGTGCGAAGGTGAGGATCTAAATCCTCGAACATTGCACGATGCAGTCCAGTAGGCCTCTTAGATAAGGAATATTTAACCGTAGGATTCTGGGAAGGAATCCTACAAGACCATATGGAATGACAACATCTAGTGCGTAGCAGCATCGAACTTCGTCCAGACAAGACATCTTAGTATCAATATACGTCTATCGAACCCTTGTTCATAGAACCATGACGACGGGTTCCTCAGTAGAGAACTCCACAGCAGGGGACCACCACTTCAACAACAACAGTGGTTGGGACTTTTAAGCAAAACATAATAGGGTTACTGGCTAGCGGGCCAACAAATACTACTTCAGGGACCCAAAGTACTAGACCAAAGACCGTATGTTGGAAGGGGCCACATTACCAGCGTGGTGGTCCAGTTGAAAGGGGCCAGAGCGACTGAGTCAATAGAAAACACTACCGTGGAGGAGATGGGAAAGGCCCATAAGATTCGTGACCACGGTAAATAACCTCCAGGTCGAGCACTAGTGCACTGTGCTAGAGCCATCAAGTGCCATCACCAATGATATTTTAGTATTTGTTATACCTCAGTGCTACGAAGAGCTCTAATTCCAATGTCGCACTGAAGGGATTTAGGTAAAGGCATTCGACATGACGAGTTTAAATTCGTTGATATCGCTTCGAGTACCAATGAGATGGTTGGAGTAAGGGGTATGAACTGTCTCTTTAACCTGGGGATATTGTAATAAAGTTCGACCTATGAGACGATCTTAAGATCTTATGACAACATAATCAGTATGGACTGGTGGGAATCACATGATGCGATACTCAACAGTAAGTTGAGGTGGTTGAGTTGGACCGACAATGAAGGAAAAAGAAGTGTGATTGTAGGAAGAAAACAGGGAGAACACACAAGGATGCAAGTTATATGCATACTTAGCGCGCATGCTAAGGGCATGGTTAAAGGATTAGAATACCATCCGATAGTATGAGAGTTTTTGGACTTGTTTTCCATAAGAATTACTAGGTGTGATGCCCGAAGAAAATACAAAATTTACCATCAACCAAAAACCTGGAACTAAACCGATGGAAAGAAGGCCTTATCGGATGTCTACCCCTAAGTTACAGGAGTTGAAATTGCAACTAAAGGAGTTGTTGGACCTAGGACTTATATGTTCAAGCATATCACCTTGGAGTGCTCTTGTTAATTTCATACGAAACAAGGATGGGTCGTGAAGACTCTTCTTGACTACCATCGAGTATTCCCTGAAGACATCATTTCCTTGAATGATGAAAGATCAAGATGATATTTTACACTTCGTACTATAGTGTTGCGAGAGAAAGAATTACAGGAAGCAATCATAATGCTATCAAGGATTCATTGCTTACAGATTGTTATCTCCAGTGAAGGTATCTCTTTGGATCCACTGAAGGTAGAGGATATTGTGGATTATCTTGCACTGATGAATGTCCCAAAAGTGTGTAGCTTCATGGGTTTAGTAGGATATTATCGATGGCTCCTCAAGGGTTGTTCGAAGATAGA
This sequence comes from Picea engelmannii, assembly GCA_009831015.1. Lineage (NCBI taxonomy): Eukaryota > Viridiplantae > Streptophyta > Pinopsida > Pinales > Pinaceae > Picea > Picea engelmannii. The sequence continues at coordinate 201,961 of ML795223.1, read as the reverse complement.
AAATCTGATTACAAAATTGCAAAAGAAGAATAAGAATTTTGTGTGGACCGAGAACTGTGCAAAAGAATTTCAAAGGCTCAAGGAGTTGTTGACAACATTTCAAATACTAAAGGTCCCTTTCGTTGATGAGGACTTCTTGGTATGCATTGACACATCCAAGGAAATATTAGGTGGAGACTTGATGCAAGACGGTCGAGTGATCGCTTACATCTCAAGGAAGTTAAGAAAGCATGAGGAGAACTATGTCACGAAATATTTGGAGTTGTTAGCCATCATGTATGCCCTGGGAGTGTGGAGACACTACCTGATTTGGACAGAAATGTGAATTAAAAAACAATGACGATTGAGGCTTACACCACCTTTTTACGCAAAATGAATTTAATGCACGGTAAAGGCATTGGTCAACACTGCTTATCAATTACGATTTTGATATTTCCTACTTAAAAGAAATAGTGAATAGTGTGGAAGACGCATTGAGTTGGAGACCACGCATATTTTCAGTGATACCTCTTCAATGAATCTACCTGAAAGGATTCTAACTACAACGCGACGCTGACTAGTATAAACAGGGAAGGAAAAAAAAAATCGGGAGAGACACCATGTTGGTACCAAAATCAAGGGATACTATGGACAACAATGGATAATTGAGATAATAACCAGATTTACTTACATCCCAATGAAGAATTGAGAATTTTTTATCTTATGCAAAGCTCATAGAGTAGTGTACATGGCTCATCTAGGATTCATGAAGATGAGGATAGAGCTTAAGCCCTTATTCATCTGGAAAGGATAAAGGCAGACATCTTAAATTCATGGAGAGATGTCTAGAAGGTCAGCAGGTGAAGGCTAAATGTTGACATCCGACAGGATTACTACAACCACATGCTTTTGTGGAATCAAAATGGGAAGTCATTTCGAGGGACTTTATTGTTGGGATTGTTGTTAACAACAAGGAGGAATGACTCGATTGTCGTGACAGTATAAACTCTGATGAAGAGTTCACATTTTGTTCCTATGCGTTCGATGCATCAAACATTAGGTATAGCTAGAGTTTATATCATCAATATTTGAGACTGTCAGACTTACCAAAGGAATCATATCCGATAAGGGATTTAGTGTTTGTAAGACGATTTTGGACGAGTTTACCAAGAGGCCTTGGGAACAAAACTAGAATTTAGTACAACATGTCCCTTAGATAGACAGGATGACCAAAGGAACAAACCAATTTCGGAAGGTTGTGTTGTGTATGTGTGTGTTGGACCAAAAAAAATGTTGGGATTAGCTCTGGCTACTGGCCAAGTTTGTGTATGATTTTTTTTATCAAAGCACCATTGAAGTGGCTCCATTTGAGTTTATTTGTGGGAGAATTTGTCAGACTCCTTTGAGTTGGGATCATTTCGAGGATGGGGTCCTGGTAGGACCAGAAGTGATCTAAGAATTGAAAGAATAAATAAAAACGATACGAAAGGGGATGGAAGAAGTGTTGGATCGACATAAGGGTTTGTCGATGCGCATCACGTCGAACATAATTATGAAGGGACTAACTTCTATCCATGCCTCGTTCTTGAGTATTTTCATGATATTTATATTGTATCTGTGTGCGAATTTAGGTCAGTAATCCTATGCATGTGATTGACTTGAGTTATTGGCAGGTGTTGGGCGAGGGCGCACTCACGACAAATCCAATCCGCATTATGGACCATCGCATGAAAAATACGGTGTCAAAAATTCATTCAGGTCAAGGTCCAGTGGGACAACTAAAGTCCATACTCGACGACCTGGGAGGATGCATATGATATGCATCAGCAATTTCGATTTTTGTTTGATAGCTAGACATATTGATATTTTTAGACACTTTATACTGTGAATCTTTGAAACAAAGTTTAAAACAAGAGGGGGTGTATGTAACATCCTGCTCCTGAGCACACCCGATGTGAATTATTCTTGTGGACACTTGTGTGCAAGTGATCCGGTTCACTATATGATTTATTGATTCGATTATGGAGCATGATGATGTTTGTGGATTTGATGATATGTTATTTTATGATATTTATATCAACATGTGTTATTGAATGGTTTTCCTGAGTGTGTAGAACTCTGGATGTTTGAGGATATCGATGGCATCGAAGGATCTCCTTGGACTCTAGATCGAGTTAGAGAGTGAACGGTTATGGTTTAAATGTTTTCATATTACATATGTGGCATATGACTAGATATTATGATGTATATTTTTTATCGCTGACACGTTTCATTGATGGATGCAGGCTGACGATAACTTGCTAATCAGACTCACATTCAGATTAAAGGGGTCATGCATGAAAGCCATAGATATTGAGGGAGAGGTGTGGAAGTAGCCCTGCCACTGCCTACTAGCACTCCCGTCGTGGCTCGAAATGTAGGTTAACGATTACCTAGTTTGAGACATCTACGATGTCATGAGGGCATACTGTGATAGTCGCTCATGATGACTCTAAGGAGCGCACAATAAGGCAGGGTCCTTATTCCTTAGAGGTCGTTATTCTCCCACAAGGTCACCTGATGGACTATTGACTCCATGGGTTTGGCGTCTACCAAAATCCATCAAAAGATAGGTGGAACCCTTGGAGTACGTAGTGCATCTTGAAGGGCATGTCGCGCAAATAAAACAAGAATGCAAGCAAGTGGCACCCTTGGAGCATGTAGTGCGTCTTGAAGGGCATGTCGTGATTTTTAACTTCGGTAAGTTAATAAACATAGTACCTAGAAAACTATGCCTCCTTAGGCCCTGTTCGGCCTTAAAATGAATGATGGTATGAGTAAAGTTTAATAACTAATTTTCCCTTACAAATTGTCGCCAATCCTAGTGAATTTAAAACCTAGGTCTAAGTAGCACTTGTGAACAAAAAAAAAAAATTGAATGGACATATAACAGGAAGGGGGTGTAAAGAAAATTAAAACATTAATAATTAAAGTAAAATTTTAATGAAGGACTAAATTATTAAAAGGGTAAATTATTTTTTATATCTAAACTTGCTAAATTTGAACTAAGATGAAAAGGGGAAACTTAAGAAAAAGGGGAATGTCTAACATAGTAGGGAATCTAGTGTCTTGAACCTTCTAATTGTGAACTCAACTAGGTTTTAAGAAATGTGTCAGTCATTTAATAATTGTAAGGGAATAAAGGGACATCGAGGAGCGTTCTTAGGAACTCTTTTAGGTGGGTGAGGGAAATAGGAAAATTTAATTAATTAATAAATTGATTTTTTGGTGCAACTAATGGATCAATTGACCTGTGTACATGGGAGGTTTTTTGTAATTAAATTTAATAAAAAGAATCTAAAGAAGTTTTAGGAAACTAATCACTAAGTAAAATCTATAAAAAGGATGACGGAGGAGGAGTATGGATCACGTCTGGTAGGCATAAGGTTATGCTGCCAATATTTTTCTTGATTGATTTTACCTTGTGGGAGTTGGGATGCCCAACTCGATTAGAGAGTGGTAGCTCAACCTTGCGAGGTGAGTTGGGAGCTAGGTTCTCTGGTTTGTATCCGTGGCCCTTTTGCGGCTCGGGGGGCTCAAGGGGGAAGAAGAGTGTCCCTAACATTGGCTAGGAGGTACCGGTGAGGTCTCAACGGTTACCAAGTGGGAGATGGATGGAGCACAAGCACACGACATCCCCTTCGGATCCTTTGCCTATAGTTACGGTACGCCTTTAAATTTTCTGTTGCAGTTTAGTTAGAATTTGTATATAGAATAATGTGTTGTTAAAATCATTGAATATATGTTAATTTGGAAAGTTATCTCGATGTGGCTATCCTTAAATCTCATCTTTATATATGCGCCCTGGTTTCCTCATTTATATGGTGAGGATTGGTGGGAAAAGATATTTCAAATTCACTCGATATCTAGAATCCAATCTGTTAGATGATTGTTGTATTGTTGATTTATATAGAACATGTTGAACCCCATGCATATAGATCCTTTTGTATAAACTAGTAAATATCTATCTTAGTTATGTTTCTACCCAATAAAAACCCTGGATTGTTCTTCTACCACTCTATTGTTAAACATTTAGATCCTTGTATCCCTAAATTGGTGCATATCAAATCCACTGCATCAATGTCATATAACATTGGATCATTATATTAGTGCTTTATAGGGGATTGTTGGATAGGTGTATGGTACCTCCTGATCACCATAACTTTTAATGTATATGGGACGATAATTGTTTCACAAATTTGGAAGCTGAAGCTTCAACCCTTAACCTAGACACCTAGATATATATTAAAGTTCTATCATTATCATAAATATTTAGGGACTTAATGTGTAATTGCAATTGATATCTTTAATGTATTATTGTTCTAATACAATTATTGGAAAAGAATGTGAGATTTAGTTAGAGATGGCATGTAGGAACTCACTCATTCTTTGGTCCTTTGTATTCTGGGAGGTTGAAACACTGTTGATAGTAGATGAATTGGGTTTTCACCATTCCTTAGCCCAACATTGATGTATATAGGTATATTAATGTATTCACAAAGGCATAGACAATATATGTAACTTTCTATTTAAACATACTTATCTCTACCCTTTGTCATTCAAATGATGACTCGCCTATGGATGCAACGTTGGTCCTCCATTGCATTTGTCTTATTGGTGATATACTCAATACATCAAGTTCCTATAAGTATAAATAAGGTGGAACATTTTAAACTTCAGGATTTATATTAAAATGCATTCATCGGGTGTTAAGCCACAAATCAATGGCCATTAAGATCAAGGAGAGTATGAACCATCAGATCACTCTATGTCAGGGACATATCACGACCGTTGGATTTCCTAACTACAAATGCATACTAATTCATACTAAAGAAACACATTAGAAAATACACTTTTACCTAACAACACAATAGACCAAGTAGATATTACTAACTCCTAAGTTTCTAAATATCCTAACATCCCCCCTTAAGAACAACTTTGGATAGGATTGAAGGATTTTCAATACTGACACAATAGGAGAAGGAAGGAGGCATTAGAGCCTATCCCCCCTTAATGACAACTTCCTGAACTCCTAACATAGATCGAAGATTGGAAAACTTTGCTTTTGTAAGAGACTTTGTGAAAATGTCTACAACTTGATCTTTTGTAGGGCGAAAGAGTACTTCAATAACTTGATCATGAATGATATTTTTGATGAAGTGCATGTGTAGCTCGATGTGTTTTCTATGCTGATGTTGAACTGGGTCTTTGTCGAGCTTGATGGCACCCTGATTGTCACACCCAAGGTTGATCGGATGTTGGTGCTGGAATCCAAACTCTGAAAGGATCTGTCAAAGCCATAAGGCTTCCTGACTTGCATTTACCACTGCTCAATACTCTACTTCTGTTGAAGAAAGTGCAATAGCTTGTTGTTTATTATAGACCCAAGTGACAGGTCTTGAACCAAGGCTGAAAACATAACCTACAGTAGACTTCCGGTCATCAAGTTCTTCAGCCCAATCTAAATCAGTGAAACCAACCAATAAAGGAGTCCCCCCTGAACTGTAATGTATCCTGAACTGAATTGTACCATGAATATAGCGAAGTATCCTCTTAGTTGATTTACAATGGCTTTCATGGGGTTTTTTCATATATCGGGTGACAAGACCAACAACAAAGGAAAGATCAGGATGGGTATGAGTCAAGTATAATAGGCTACCAACTAACTAACGATACAGGGTGGAATCAACTTCAAGAGAAGTACATGTGGCCGAAATCTTGACTCAAGACTCGAACGAAAAAGGGGTTGGTTTACAATCATCCATGTGAAAGCAATGAACAAGGTCACAAGAATACTTAGACTGGGAAAGAAAAATTCCTTCATTGGTTTTCAAAACTTGGAGTCCAAGGAAATAGTGCAAAAAGCCTAAGTCTGTCATTTCAAATTTCTTCTTAAGGTTGCTTTTCACATGGCTTAAAATTTTTGAGTCACTACCAGTAAGGATAAGGTCATCAACATAAAGGACAAGGATTATGAGATGGCTTCCTACTTTCTTCGTATAGACATTAGGATCAGAATGGCATCTAGATAATCCAATGGCAATAAGAAAGTATCCATTTTGGCATACCAAGCTCCGGGAGCTTGCTTGAGACCACAAAGAGATTTCTTGAGGCAACAAACAAGGCTAGAGTCATTCTAGACATAGCAAGGAGGTTGTTCCATGTAGATTTCTTCTTCCAAATCTCCATGCAAGAAGGTGGATTTAACATCCATCTGATGGACCTCCCATTTATGTGAGGCAGCAAGGGCAAGAACAAGGCGGATGGAATTCATTTTTGCTACAGGGGAAAAGGTTTCATTATAGTCAATTCCTTCAACTTGGGAAAATCCTTTGGCAACTAACTGATCCTTGTGTCTTTCAACACTTCCATCTTATGCATACTTAGTTCTATAGACCCATTTGCATATAACAAGTTTTCTTCCTTTTGGAAGAGGTACAAGATCCCAAGTATCATTTGCCATTAAAGAATGATACTCTTCATTCATTGTTGTATCCCAATCTAGATGACCTGAAGCTTCTGCAAATGTCTTTGGATCATGAGTTTATGAAACTTGAGCCAAAAGAGAAAAGGCTTGTTGGAACTGTGAACATGTCTAATGTTGATCTGAAGGATAACCGACAAGATCACCAACTGCTTCTCGTGTTGAATAGACCCATCTAGGAAGCGGTGGAGTTGGTGTTGGTTCAGGTTCAAAGGACTTATCTAGAGGAGGGTGAGCAGGCAGAGGTGGATTTTCATCCTCATTGTCATCATATGAAGAAGAAACTAGATCATAAGAAGGCACAAACGCCAAAGATGGATCGCAGGCCAAAGAAGGCACAATCGTCGAATTAGGCTCGCAGGCCAAGAGATTTTCATCAAATTTAACATCTCTTCTAATAATAATTTGATTACAATGTGATTGAAGAATTATATAACCTTCGATATCTTCAGAATAACCAACAAATATACACTTCTCACTTTTAGGCTGCAATGCTTTCCTTTCCTCATCAAGAATGTGAGCCCATGCTATACTGCCAAATACATGAAAGTGACTTACATCTAGTTTAATTTTAGTCCAAGCTTCTTCCGGTGTTATATTTTTAAGAGCCTTTGTGGGAATGTGATTTACTATGTACTTTTCACAGTTGATGGCTTCCGCCCAATACTTTAGACTTAATCCCTTAGATTGGATCATACAATTAGCCATTTCTTTTAATGTGCAGTTCTTTCTCTCAACAACACCATTTTGTTGCGGTGTATATGGAACAGTGTGTTTCATTTTGATTCTCTGTGTAGTGCAGTAGCTTGTAAAATTATTGTTCACATTTTCGCCTCTGTTCTTAACCTTTGAATTTGATGTCCAAATTTTTTTTCTACAAGAGCCTTGTAGGCCAAAAACTTGTCAAAAAATTCACTCTTGAGTTTTAAGAAGTAAACCCAAGTACGTCTAGAAAAGTCATCAATGAAAGTTAAGAAACACTTGCACCCAGAAAAAGAAGGAGAAGAAAATGGACCACACAAATCACTATGAACAAGCTGCAAAGGACCTGAGGCATGCCAAGAGGCACGTTTGTCAAAACTGTCCTGATGATGTTTTCCGAGAACACAACCGACACAAACACCATCTCTGCATGAAATAAGAGGAATACCAGTCACCATCTATTGATTACATAGTTGTTGCAATGAGCGATAGTTTATATGACCAAACCTCTCATGCCAAAGTTTGTTCAATTCATCGCTATGAGCAACAAAAACTGATGAAAAAGCTGATGACCCAAAGTTGTCAAACTTATACAACCTCGTAATATCATCAATAATTCCAGTTGCGAGAACATGCTTAGGATATTTTAGATCCTTGATTACAACTTGGTGAGGTAAAAACTCGACGATTTTACCTTCACTAGAATGAGTGACTTGATATACTGATAGAAGGTTACAAGAAAGACTTGGAACACATAATACATCATTGAAATGACCAGTATCTACTTGAACTGTTATATATCCTACAACACTAAGAGATCTATCATCACCAACAAATATTTTCTTGGTGTTACATTCATTTAGAGCAGAAAATATGGCTTTATCCTTAGCCATATGATAAGATGCTCCTAAATCAATAAGCCACTCATTAGAAGAAGAAGTAGTAGTAGAATTTGAATTGAAGGAGAAACTAGAAGCATAAAGTGCATGTCCATGAGAAGAAGAAGTAGAATCAATACTTATGTTGTGCTTCTTTATCGCTGCTTCAAAAGTTGCCATCTTCTTGAAACATTTGGATTCATCATGATCATCTTTATCACAAAAGTTTCAATGTATGTTAGTATTCTTACTTTTATATTTTGCTCCTTTGTCACCAGTAGGACCTGAAGCTGTCTGAGTGGGTTTGGGACCCTTATGTTATTTGTTGTTGTAGCGAGGATGTTGCTTCTTGGTATACTTGCGTTTATCTTTCTGTTGGGCAACTAAGGCTTTGTTGGAGTGACCTACAGTGTTGATCACTCCAAATTGTACAAGCTTATCTTCCTCTCGAATCAAAGAAGCACAAAAGGACTCAAGAGTGGGTTTTTCATAAGATTCTTCCCCTAGAGCCTCTCTCATGGCATAAAAGGTAGATATAAACATAGAATATGCACTACATAGATTAGAAAGAATAAGATAGATGCAACGCTCGTCCTCCATCTTTATCTTACATTCTTCACATAAAATTCTGAGTGTTTTAAACCTAGATAGATAGTCTCCAAGGCAAGAAAAATCATTTGGACTCAAGGTCAGTATTTGATTTTCTAACTGTTGTGCTCGAATAATATTGATTTTATCAAACACAGATTCAATCGTGTTCGAAGCTTCTTTGGGGTCATCAATATCTTGAAGGTGGTACCTTAAATTAGGAGAGATGAAAATTCTGATTAGTCCACGTGCTTCGTCATTCCTATTATCCCACCTGGCTTTCTTATCACCATCAGTGGATTCTTTTTCCTTTCCCGAGGTAATCCGGTACAAGCCTTTACTTCTTAATAAATCTTCCATATGAGATTTTCACTGGAAGTAGTTGTTGTTGGTAAGAAAGACAATACTTGTAGAATCCATATTAAATATGCAGATAATGTTGATTTAAAAACTAAAACTGATGATCAGGATGGAAATATCTCGAAAAGTTATGCGGTTTAAAAAAAAACGGCACCGAAAACGGACTTCTGATGTTAGATTTATGCCATTTTTAAAAAAGACATAATCGGTAACCAAATGACCACGTGATTATGTAAGTTGTTTTATGAAGTGACCCACTTTTATAAAGAGAAGAGGGGATCACTTTTACAATGAAGTTACTTTATTATAGAAAAGTTGCATGCAAAATAAATAACTCTAAAATAAAATATTAAAGCAATGATGTATTATGTGTTCCAAGTAACAAAAGGTAACCTTTCATTATTATGTGTTCATGTTAAAAAGTTCAGAAGGAGGATTGCCTTATTAAGGAGGTTAAAAATTAAGGAGGTAACCTCTTACTTAATAAGGCAATTTTTAACCAAATGATCTAGCAAAACATATTGTAATGTTCAGAAGGAGGATTGTTGTTGTTGTTGTTGTTGAAGACGGCCTTGGAGAGTGTGCTAAAAAAAATTATTTTCACACAAGAAAAAAATTCCTCTTCTCGATGACAACAACGGTTAGATTTCAATTAGCTTACCCAAAAGATGCACATTTTCCTATATGTTTATGATTTTCCAAGATCACACAGGGCGCAGGGCAAAGAGAATACGCAGATCTAAAAGAGTAGCAACCCAAAAATAAATAAAACAAAACCGAAATAAAACCAAAATACTATGCAAAAATTCAAAAAAATGTGTATTCAAGCTTTATACCTCCGGATCTAACTGTAATGGTCGTATATTGGGCAAATGGAAACCTTTTCAAGTGAAATGAAAAGTGTTCCCAATTGAAATGAGCGCTCCAGATGCAATGGAATAGTCCTCTCAGCTCATAAATGTATGAAAATGATAGAAAGTGGAGATAAGGCAACTCGGCTTCATGATCTCGATCTTCAATAGGAGCGAGTCTTCAAACAGGCTTTGATACCATGTTCGACAACACAGGTATTCCAATAGAGGACGAACACCTTCAGTAACCACTCACATAACCAGATCAAAGATCAACACACTGATGTTTTCACGTGGTAAAACCCCTACGAGGAAATATCCATGGCCCCAACCAACATGGCCACTTGGAGCAGTTTATTAATGCAAAGAAAAATATTACAGAGAGATTTTACAAGAGATTTTTTCCCAATCGATCATCGGAAAATGACCCTCCATGCTCTTTAAATAAAGATCATCAACCAATCGGGTGTTAAGCCATGGATCAATGGTCGTTAAGATCGAGGAGAGTATGAACCATCGGATCACTCTATGTCGGGAACATATCATGATCGTTAGATTTCCTAAATACAAATGCATACTAATGCATACTAAAGAAACACACTAGAAAACCCACTTTTACCTAACGAAACAATAGACCAAGTAGATATTATTAACTCATAAGTGTCTAAATATCCTAACAGATAGCAATTTGCATGTAAATAATTTCCCAGAATGCATGCCTCTGATCCCTCCCATGTCTCCTTAGGGCCTCAGTTCCAGAATTGATTTGTTTCTCTAGGACATAAACCTTGCATGTCAGGCCCGTCAGTTGAGATCCACCAGTTGAGATAGTTTCGATTTTATTTTAAAATCCTTATTGATAGCAATCACTTCCTGTCAGGCCAGCAATCGTATTCTAATTTAAATTTAACCCTTAATGACAGCCACTGAATTTTTGTCAGGCCGGAAGGAAGGAAATTCAAATCTTACTTCTTACGTCCTTTGCTAATTGATATTCTTTAGTGAATAAATTTTATATTATTTGTGGATTTCATGTGTTTAAAACTCATAAATTAAGTTGTAGATTTTGATTTCCCTAGAATTAAAACTTAATTAAACTCCTCAAGGGACTAAGCTTTAGTAAGGACTATAATCTGCTATTTATCCCATGACCTATTAGTTCCTTGTTTTACTACCTTCTCTTTTAAAGATTAAATAATCATTTCCATATCATTGAGGTCTCATTTACAGGTTCTTTCGAGATGGGTATAGAGGGTTAATGATGACTTTGTGGGAAGGTATCTAAGGTAGGTTTATGTAAATCGTCCAATACAGTGTTAAGTATCTAGGAACAACACGTTTGATGTAAACCAAAACTAGAAGTTGATTACCTTCACAAGCCTTGAATTTGGTTTATCTGTGTGGATGGAAATCCTTCATCTCCCTCGAAGTGTTAGATTAGACACCTTTCTCTTTAGATCATTTGACGATTATATTTCCCCTTGAACAAATGCAATGTATGAATGATTATAGAAGTATAGTAGTAATTATGATCATTTTAATTTATCCTCCTCAAGGACCTTCATTGCGAAGTAAGTTATTTTTATAAACCCTAGTGTTTTTTTAAGATTTATTCCAAGAAAGATGTATTTTACTGCAAAGAGGATGGTCCTAGTATTGAATAATTTGTATATCTCAAAATTCATTATGGAAAAAACATTGGAAATTTTTGATAAATTGTAATTTAGTAGGTGATGCGGCCATTTGGTGGAAGTTTCTTAACCATGGAAAGATGATGGAACTCTCCATTGAATAATTTGAAAAAATATTTTTATATATGTGGTCTCATGTTGGGAAAAAGGATAAAGAGAGCATCAACAATTTATTTTGATGTGGCAACTCTATATTAAAGGTTCATGGGTCTATTCATAAAGAAAACTTCATTGTTTCTATTAACCCTAATTGCCAACAAAATTTCATCAATGTTCATTTGGATAATAGATTTGAAGTTCCTACAAAACATATCCAAAGTACACAAGTTGAAGGTGAGTCTATACAAATTTTTAAATATTTGAATCTTACCACAGATAAATATGTGTTGTCTTTTGATTTTCATGCCATATCTATGAATGATGTCGATGTTATTATTGGATATCCTTGGATGAAATTAGTGAGTACAGTTAATACTAATGCGGAAAATAAGTTTATGAAGCTTTGGTGCAAGTAAAATAAAATCATATTGCAACAATAGATATATGAGGTAGCCAATGGGAACAATAATAGATATATCATTATATATTTCTATGTATGGAGGTCATTTTTAATAAATAAGGCCTATGTAATAGTCTTAAAATAATGAATGCAAGAAGGTTTACTAGAAGCTTC
>ML795223.1:169448-187588 GCA_009831015.1 Picea engelmannii | reverse complement strand
GTGAAAGAAGTTTTGAAGTAGGGGATTGGGTATTTTTAAGACTACAACCACACAAACAGATGTCCCTCAAGCAAGCCAAGAAGGATAATAAATTATCACCAAAGTACTATGGCCCTTATAAGGTGTTGCAAAATATTGTTACTATGGCATACAAATTGGAGTTTCCTGCATCTTCACAAGTACACCCAGTTTTCCATGTTCCATGCTTAATGAAGGTTATAGGCAACAAGATCCCAGTTCAAACTATATTTCCAGAACTTGATGAAGAAGGAAAAATCATATTGGAGCCTGAAGCCATCACTGACAAAAGAATTCGCCAACTGAGGAATAGATCCATTTCAGAGTATCTTATTAAATGGAGGAAACTACCGGCTGAAGATTCCACTTGGGAAGATGAGTCTTTTATACAAAAGCATCCATAGTTACTCAAGCATTACGAACAACACTTGTCTCAAGGGGAGGGGCATGTTAAGCCCTAATATTGGCTCATTACCCCTTAATTGGGGCATATTAGATTAGTAATGTTATTTTATTTATGTCATCTTTAGGCCATTAGTTGTAATTATACCTCCTAGTCTTCTATATATACCAAGGAGACATTTTCATTTTGAATCATCTAGTACTTGAACATTTAAGTGGGGTAAAAGGAGATTTCCCCCTCGAACAGGCTTATTATCTGAAATTCTCTCTTTTTCAAGGCATTGAGTACTTTTCTTGAGGATTTTCTATGCTATATTGATATTTGGTTCTTAACAACAATAGATAAAAGAAATCTAATAGATGTTAACTTGGAAACAGGAGAAAAAATCTCGCCAAAATCAATTCCCTCTACCTGGGAATAACCTTTTGCTACTAACCGAGCTTTGTATTTCTCCACTTTACCTTATGCATTAAACTTCTTCTTAAACAACCATTTGCTACCAACAAATTTTCTTCCAGCTGGCAACTCAACTATATCCCATGCCTCATTCTTATCCAAGGCATCCATTTATTAAACCATGGCCTTCTTCCATAGTTTACTATGATTTGAATTCACTGCTTCCCTAACAGCTCTGGGATCATCATCAGTAATAGATAAAGAAAAATTGTAATGGAAATAAGGTGGACTATACCTTTCTAGTTTCCTTCTTTCTCTCACTGATCTCCTCAATACTGGGGTATGAGGTTATTCTTCTTATTCTACTTCATATTCTTCAGATGATTTAGATTTTGCATCATCCAAATCCAACTCTATTTTCTCAGGTTCTTCTCACCTTTATAGGAATTCTTGTTTGGAAAAATATTTTACCTCTCTGAAAACAACATCTCGACTGTAAACAATCTTCTTGGTTTCTGGGTTCCAAAGCTTATAACCTTTCAAACCATATTTATAACCAATAAAGATACACTTTTCAGCCTTTTTATCCATCTTACTCCTATTTTCCTTTGGAACATGTACATAAGCATCACAACTAAACACTCTAAGATATTGAAGAGAGGGTTTCTTTCTAGTCCATACCTCATGTGAAGTTTTATCATCCAACGTTGATGAAGGTGATCGATTGACTAGGTAACAGGTTGTACGCACTGCCTCTACCCAAAATTCCTGTCCTAACTCGGCACCACTGAGCATGCTCCTTGATTTTTCCATCAGTGTTCTGTTCATCCTTTCTGCAACTGCATTCTACTAAGGAGTGTATGGAGTAGTCTTCTGCCTTGCTAAACCACACTTCTTACAGAATTCTTCGAATTCATTTCCGCAAAATTCTCCACCATTATATGTTCTCAATACCTTTATTTTCTTCTCTGTCTCATTTTCTGCCAGGGCCTTAAACTCTTTAAATTTATCAAATACCTCATATTTATTTCTAAGAAAATAAATCCATGTGTTCCTTGAGAAATCATCTATGAATGAAACATAATACATAGATTTACCTAGGGATGGAACAGGAACATGTCCAAACACATCACTGTGTATCAAATCTAAGATCCCTTTTGCTCTTGTAGCACCATATGGGAATCTTACTCGATTTTATTTACCATATATGAAATGTTCACATAAATAAAAATCCAGAGTGCAATTAGACATAACTTCAACCATACCTTTACTGTGTAGTGTTCGAAGGCCCTTTTCTCTAATATGCCCTAGTCTCTGATGCCACAACATGGTCTTATTTTCAGGGACAATGTTGGTCTTTTCTCCATCATTTGTCTACTCAGGGACAACAAAATTGTTACACCCATTAGTATAAGTGCTTCCCAACAACTTGTACATATTTCCATAGCTAACTCCCCTCATCAACACTGTTGCCCCTTGTACCATCTTGCAAGTGCCCTCTCCTAATATAGTATCCGCTCCTACATCATCCAACTTGCTTAGAGATATTAGGATCCTCGCTAGTTTTGGAATGTGAAGAACCCCAGGGAGAGTTCCAATCCTTCCATATTTTAGCAAAAACTTAACCCTTCCATGTCCGATGATTTTTGTTATCGATTCATCTCCTAGGAATACATCACCACCATCATATTTTTCATAATCAGAGAACCACTCCCTGTGAGGAGTCATATGGTATGACACACTTGAGTCGATCAACCATACATTACGATCTCCATGTGTACCTGTAGATGCCAGGTAAACATCACCTGCTTCTTTAGTGGAGGTTTTTTCCTTTGTGGAAGAGGTACTATCAGATCCCTTTGGTTTTTGAACCTTCTTAGACTTGCAATATTTCTTATAATGCCCTATTTTACCACACTTCCAACATTTCCTCAAAGATTTTCCTAGAGACTTAGATCTTCCCCACGAAGACTTACCAGGATTCTTATATTGGGTACAACCTCTTACAAATAAAGCATCTGTGCTATGACCATCCATGTTTTTCCGCCTCATCTCTTCAGACAACAAGGATGAAACTACATCCTCATACTTCAATGTAGATTGAGTGGTACTACCAATTGCTACAACCAGATTATCCCAAGAGTCTCGCCAAGAACATAACAAAGTAATACACTTATCTTGTTCTGCAATCGTAATATTAACAGATACGAGTTGATTTACCAGAGTATTAAAGGAATTTAGATGTTCAGTCACATAATCTCCATATTCCATCCTAAGATGTTACAACTTATTTCGAAGAAACAACTTGTTTACCAGGGACTTTGATTGATACAAATTCAGTAACTTATCCCATAGTTCCTTGGCTGTAGATTCTCCCGAGACATTCAACAACACCGAATCTGCCAGGTAAAGTCAAATAGTTCTCCTTTCTCTTCTGTCCAAATTCTCCCAATCTTCCTTCGACGTACCAGTAGGTGGTGTAGTAGTAGTTTGTGTACTAGTCGTCTATGTGCCAGTAGGCTGCGTACCAGTAGGTTGTGTACCAGGATCCACAACGATCCATTGTTCTTTGTCTAGAAGAAGGTCCTCCATCTTCATCTTCCATAGCTCAAAGTTTTTACCGTTAAACTTCTCTATCTCGATTCTAGAAGAGCTCGCTATTCCTCTTTCTACACTTTAATAACCACTGCAAAATCTCCCACTAAACCCAGGTTTATCACAGACCCAAGATAAACTTGCTCTATCAAGACCGAGCAAAACTCTCAGCAACAAAGGCGTCCCTCTAAAACCAAAAGCGAGCTCTGATACCACATGTAATTTTTAAACCTATGAAGTAAAGCAATGCATATTTATTCTTAAGAAAAATAGAATTTAATCAATGGTTCATACACATAGTACACAAAGATTTATACCGGAAACCCTCAACCAGGGAAAACCTCTCTTATATTCATTATATTGAATTTCACCATTCACCATACAATATATACAATATTTTTAGGTATTTCATAGATACCAAAACCCTAATCCCTCAATCTGGGATTAATTTAGAAAAATACTAAAAATAGCAAAAACCGCCCAAAAAATGATTTCAGGGCGTTGCCCCGAACGCTGCGTGTAACCAACAGGGGCCATACCTGCCCCCCCCTGGGACCCCCCATGGAAGCACCCGACACACACAACACAAAGACCACTACTAGAGGGATCGCCAGACGTAGTTGTTGAATCTGGCGTGCCCACACACACACATGCAAAGAATATAACATATACGCGACAATAATCACCTTCTAGTTTTGGTTTACATCAAAAGTGTTGTGCCTAGATAATTAACACTATATCAAATGATTTACATAAACCTACCTTAGATCCCTTCCCACAAGATCATCATTAACCCTCTATACCCATCTCGGAAGAACTTGTAAATGAGACCTCAATGATATGGAAATGATTATTTAATTGTTAAAAGAGAAGGTAGTAAAACAAGGAACTAATAGGTCATGGGATAAATAGGAGATTATAGTCCTGACTGAAACTTAGTCCCTCAAGGAGTTTAATTAAGTTTTAATTCTAGGGAAATCAAAATATACACCTTAATTTTAAACACTTCAAATCCACAAATAATATAAAATTTATTCACTAAAGAATATCAATTAGCAAAGGACATAAAAAGCAAGATTTGAATCTCCTGCCTTCGGGCCTGACATAAATTCAGTGGTTGTCATTAAGGGTTAAATTTAAATTAGAATACGATTGCTGGCTTGACAGGAAGTGCTTGCTATCAATAAGGATTTTAAAATAAAATCGAAACTATCTCAACTGGTGGGCTTGACATGTAAGGTTACTGTCCTGTAGAAACAAATCAATTCTGGAACCGAGGCCCTAAGGAGACATGGCAGAAAGCAGAGGCACACACTCTGGGAAATTAATTACACGTAGATTGCAATCCCCATACGCAAGAAAAACGCAGAGCGGAGGCATGTATTCTGGGAAATTAATTACACGCAGATTGCAATTGCAATCCCCATATGCAGGAAAAACACAGAGCAGAGGCACACGTTCTGGGAAATCACTGAATTCATGGTAGCAACTAATGATCTATGTGGTGAGATCACTGAAAAAACAAAGGGATATTAAATAAGTGAAACCGTTGGTTTCCTTTCCTTTTCATCTCAGGTTTAGTCAGACCAAGTGCGAAGGGAGTTTTTATTTCCTCACCTCTGGATCAAAGAGAAAGAGACTTGGCTCTTACTTGGCTCGTAATTATAAAACATAACATTTTAAAATAACTTACAAAAACCAACATTATAAATGAATGCATTTTAATATAAATCCCGAAGTTTGAAATGTTACACCTTATTTATACTTACAAGAACTTGATGTATTGAGTATATCACTAATAAGACAAATGTTGTGGAGGACCAATGCTTCGTGCGAGTCGTCGTTTGAATGACAAAGGGTTGAGCTAAGTCTGTTTAAACATAAAGTTACATATATTGTCTATGACTTTGTGGATAAATTAATATACCTCTATACATCAATGTTGGGCTAAGGAATGATGAAAACTCAATTCATCTACTATCAACAATGTTTCAACCTCCCAGAATACAAAGGACCAAAGAATGAGTGAGTGCCTACAGTCCATGTCTAACTAAATCTCACATTCTTTTCCAATAATTGTATTAAAACAATAATACATTAAATATATCAATTGCATTTACACATTAAGTCCCTAAATATTTATGATAACGATAACAGTGTAATGTATATCTAGGTGTCTCAGTTAAGGGTTGAAGCTTCAGCTTCCAAATTTGTGAAGCAGTTATTGTCCTATATACATTAAAAGTTATCGTGATCAGGAGGTTACCTTACACCAATCTAACGATCCTCTAGAAAGAATTGATACAATGATCCAATGTTATATAACATTGATGCAGTGGATTTGATATGCACCAATTTAGGGATACAACGATCTAAGGGTTTAACAATAGAGTGGTAGAAGAAAAATGTACGGTTTTTATTGGGTAGAAATGGAATTAATATAAATCTTTACTGGTTTATGAAAAAGGATCTATATGCATGGGGTTCAACATGTTCTATATAAATCAACAATACAACAAAAATCTAACAGATTGGATTCTAGATATCGAGTGAATTTGAAATATCTTTCCTCACCAATCCTCACCATAAAAATAAGGAAACCAGGGCGCATATATAAATATGATACTTAAGGCTAACCACATCGAGCGAACTTGCCCAATTAACATATATTCGACGATTTTAACAACACATGAATCTATATACTAATTTTAACTAAATTGCAACAACAAATTTAAAGGCATATTGTAACCGTAGGCGAAGGATCTGAAGGCGTTGTCCCACGCTTGTGCTTCATCCAACTCCTACTTTCTAACCACTGAGACCTCACCGATACCTCCCGGCCAATTCTAGGGGTAATCTTCTTCCCCTTGAGCCCCCCGACCCATAAAAGGGCCACACACACAAAACAGAGAAAGCTATCTCCCAACTCACCTTGCAAGGTCGAGGTAGCACTCTCTAATCGATATGGGCATCCCAACTCCCACAAGGTAAAATCAGTCAAGAAAAATATTGACAACGTAACCTTACGCCTACCATCCTCCTCTGCCATCCTTTTTATAGAGTTTTCTTAGTGATTAGTTTCCCAAACCCTCTTTAGATTCATTTTATTAAATTTAATTAGGATAAACCTCCCCCATACACATGTCACCCAATCCCTTAGTTGCACCAGAAAATCAATTTATTAATTAATTAAATTTTCCTATTTCCCTCACCCACCTAAAATCATTCCTAAAACCGCTCCTCGGTGTCCCTTTATTCCCTTACAATTCTTAAATGAATCACACCTTTATGAAAACCTTGTTGAGTTCACAATTAGAAGGTTCCAAAGACTAGATTCCCTACTATGTTAGACATTCCCCTTTTCCTTAAGTTTCCCCTTTTCTTTTTAGTTCAGATTTAGCAAGTTTAGATATAAACAATAATTTACCCTTTTAATAATTTAATCCTTCATTAAAATTTTACTTTAATTATTAATGTTTGAATTTTCTTTACCCCCCCTTCTTGTTATATGTCCATTCAATTTTGTTTTTGTTCACAAGTTCTACTTAGACCTAGGTTTTAAATTCAATAGGATTGGTGACGGTTTGTAAGGGAAAATTAGTTATTAAACTTTACTCATACCGTCATTCATTTTAAGGCGGACCAAGTCCTAAGGAGTCATAGTTTTCTAGGTACTAGGTTTATTAACTTACGAGAGTTAAAAATCATGGCGTTTCCTTCAAGACGCACTATGTGCTCCAAGGGTGCCACTCGCTTTCATTCCTATTTCATTTGTGTGGCGTAACCTTCAAGACGCACTACATGCTCCAAGGGTGCCAATCCCCTTTTGACTGATTTTGGTAGACGTCAAACCCCTGGAGTCAATACTCAGTCACGTGACCTTGTGGAAGAATAAGGGCCTCTAAGGAATAAGGATCCTGCCTTATTGCATGCCTCTTAGAATCATCGTGAGACACTGTCACACTCTTCCCTCACGACATCGTGGATCTCTCGAACTAGGTAATCGTTAACCTACAGTTCGAGCCATGACGAGAGTGCAAGTAGGCTTTGGTAGGGATGTTGCCACATCTCTCCCTCAATATATCTAGTTTTCATGCGTGACCCCCTTACTCCTAATGTGAGTCTAGTTAGCAAGCTATCATCATCATGCATCCATCAACAAAATGTGTCAGCGATAACAATCTACATCATAATATCTAGTCGTATGCCACATATGTAATATGAAAACATTCAAACCATAACCGTTCGCTCCTTGACTCTATCAGGAGTCCAAGGAGATCCTTTGATTCCATAGACATATTCAAACATCTAGAGTCCTGCACACTCAGGAAAACCAATCAATAACACTTTTCAATATAAATATCATAAAATAACATATCAACCAATCCACAAACATCGGCATGCTCCATAATCAAATAAGTCAATCATATAGTGAATCGGATCACTTGCACACAAGTTTCCACAAGAATAAGTCACATTGGGTGTGCTCAAGAGAGGGATGTTACACCAAAGAATAATCAACGTGCAATAAAGGAGGCCCCAAGAGAAGTGCATCAAGTGAAAATATAAAAGGATCCAAGTCAAAATTTTGAAATTGGAGCTCTCCATAATCATCATACTCAACAATACACCTAGCCCCAAAAGAATCAAACCAGAGAGACCACCACCAACTATCTATCCTTCCCAGGTGTAAAAAGAAAATAAACGAATTTCACCCAAACTACAAAATCCGGTTTTAAATTCAAGGCTATTGGCACTTAACCCAACTAGCACAGGGGGATTTACATTATCAACACCCAACACAATCACTTCCCATAATTTATTGGAAAATAAAAAGAAAGGAGAAAACTTGTTAACTGGGTATGATTTGGTTGAAAAATGGATATCCTTCAACATAAAACACTTGTTGTCCCAATCTCTCATCAACCTGTTCCTATTCACCTTTGAAACACTACACCAAAGACCAAAATAACCACAAGCAATGAGAGACATGACGAGAGACGAAACACTGCAAATCAAGAGCCCATAAGCTAGCATAAATGATGGATGTAATTGTTGAGGGCTATAATTGTTGCTTGGAGAATGTGATTAGGACAACCGAACATGTGCCCAACCCATCTCCAACCTGTCACACCATATTATAGCCAAACCCTATACTAAATAACCCCATCAAACTCTGTGGAATGTGCAAAAAAAACCTTTCACCATTGATACCAATTATACCCTCTCCTGGTTTTCACCCATATTTAGCCCAATGGTCAGCTTCATTGTTTAGCTCACATTTGATATGAAAAAACCTGTATGCTTCAAACTGAGTTAGAAGAATGGTATCCCTAGATATTTCACCTTGAATGGCCTTTGAACCAATGCCAAATTGATGGATGAGAAGCCCAAAATAATGAGCTTCTAAAGTCCTTTATTCTTTCCCAATCTCACACCTTGCCACAAGGCGTATGATTCTACAAAATTATTTGAAGTATTCCCTAACCCCCAAGTATAATGGACAATAATATTCTCTCTTGGATTTCAAATTATCCCCCGACACTTGTCGCCCTTGCCAATAACTTTACTTCCTGGAGTCTGTTTCGAAGAATACTTTTAAATTGAGTATTTTTCTGAGGGGAACTCAAATATGCAATCGATTTTTACAATTTGTGGTCATAAAGTTTTATAATTTAATCTAAAGTGTGTGCCCCCTTTTTTCCCTTTGAAAAACATGTAAAATGAAAAAAAAAAAATCTTCCTTTTTTGGCCCAAGAAAGAGCTATGATACCAAACATTATGTTCTTAGATCTAAAAATACAATATAGAAGATAAACTCTTAACTTCAACAACAAAAAAAAATCATACACACAGAAGAATGAACACAAGAATTAGAGAAAACCGTTGAGGTAGGGTAACACCATCAACTATTCCTTAAGGAAATAAACACTCCTCAAGCAATACTTGTTTGTCTATTACAATATACATCACTATGATTCATTACATTGCTTATACTTCTATATATAGTAACATCTACCTCCTAGGAATATTTTAGAGAAGGAAAATTCTAGTAGGTTAAACCTTCTAGTAAACCTTCTTACATATCTAGTAGGAGGAACCTTCTAATAATCCTACTTACATTCATTTTTTCACACTATTACATAAGTCACATTTATTAAAAATGACCTCCATACATAGAAATGCATAGTCATATATCTATTATTATTCTCATTGGGTACCTCCCTAGGTACCCCATATTCCCGCCCTAGGTACAGTACATAGAGGAGAAAGTGAAGAAGCTTGAAGGAGACATGCCAACTATAAAATTGACTAACCCACAAACTTCAAAGGGTGACACAAATAACTATATGTTTTCTATTAGTGAGTCTTAGGCCTTGCATGCTCATACTTCTCATAGTAAATGGATATATGACTTTGGTTGCACCCGTCATATGGTTAAAAGTACTTGCCTCTTTTCTTCATTAAGTAAAATTACCCAAAACAAATGTAGCATATTAAATTCGAGAATAGTGTGATCATGGATGTATATCATGTACTTAGGTTAAACGCAAATTCGTTATGTGTACCACAACTAACTCAGAAGGAAAGAAGGTAGAATTTTGGCCAAATTGGTTTGTTGTGAAGGAGATGCAAAATAACTTTATTGTTGTCAATGAAGGCTTCCTTAACCCTAAGGACATATTTTTTAAGTTATGTGACTTTCCTAAGAAGAAAATCTATTTCTACGCCTTCTAGTATAAGGATTGAAAATGATATCACCTATATTTGAAAAGTATGTGAGTATTGTCTATGGATTGAACAAATCCTTGCATGGTTTGAACATCCACCCAAAGGCATGGTATTAGAAGATTGATCATTTTTTCCTCAATCTTTATTTCAAATGTTTTGAATTAGGTCATAGTATATATGTATTACATGTTAATGTTGAAACTTTAATTGTTTTATTGTATATAGATGACTTGGTCATTAATGGAAACAATGTTGATTTAATTTTGGGTTTGAAGAAATAACTAACATATACATTTTTACATTGACCTTAGTTTATTCCATTTATTTCTAGGCATCCAAGTCTTACAAATGGATAATACTATCTTTATTTGTCAACCTAAATATAAAAAATGTGTTGAATATTTTATCTAAGTATAAAATAGAAAATTGTAAACCACATTACCCTAAATATCTGTTGAATATTTTATATAAATCTAAAATAGAAGACTGTAAATCATGTACTACACCTTATCAGTCTAGAATAAAGCTAGACGAAAAAAATGTAGTTCTTTGAAAATTGACACTACACTTTATGAACAACTTATTGGTAATAACTTGTGATGTGGACTTTCCAAACTTAGTGTACTCTTCTTCTGGCTTGCCCAATCTTCATGTTCACATTCATCTTCACGAGATTTCATTTTAACGTATTTATAAAATTCTGTAGGTTGTCCAAGCCAGTGAAATTTCAGGACATAGTCCTTTTCCTGCTGTTATGTAAAGGATTCCACCACTAACAAGTCAGTAAGGTTTGAAAGTTATACAAGTTTGGTACATCGTGACGAAGAGGACAATAAGCGGTATTTCTTTTTACAATCACATATCAACATATTCTTTTTTTTACAATGACATATCAACATATGTAATAAATATATATAATTGAATTCATTATATTACAATAAATTAGAATTGATTTTAGCTGTAACTGAGTGAACAGCATTTTTTTTTTCCCTAAAATTCATTGGGAATGTTCAAGAATGTTTGGATGAAAATAATAGAACGTGATAAGCAATAAATATTAGACAATAACTTTGCACTGCAATTCAAAGATATAAATTGAATTCATTATATTACAATAAATTAGAATTGATTTTAGCTATAATTGATTGAACACCATTTTTTTTTCCATAAAATTCATTGAGAATGTTTGGATGAAAATAATAGAACATGATAAGCAATACCATTTTTTTTTTCCTAAAATTCACTGGGAATGTTTGGATGAAAATAATAGAACGTGATAAGCAATAAATATTTGACAGTAACTTTACACTGCAATTGAAAGATATAAATTAACATATACAATTGAAAGATATAACATATATATCATTGTTGTAACTGCAAGATATAAATGTATACATCATTGGATGTACACTCTTTATATACACTAACATATATCCTTTTCTTATTAAGTTTTTTTCAGAGATTCTAACAACAAGAATATCAAATTTAGTATTTCGCAGTGAATATCAACAGATGCAATCGGATACTATTGAATTCATTAAATTGCAATAAATTAGAATTGATTTTAGGTGTAATGGATGGAATATAATTTAATTTTCTGGAATTCATGGAGAACTGTGTGTATAAAAATAGTTAAATACATTATACAAGTTAGTATATATAACAAGGAGAAAATTTCGTCCCAGGGCTTTCATAGTCTTGAGTTAACAAACTTAATTCAAAGTTTACTTACAAAATGCAAAAGAGCAAAAAAATATGAAAAACAACTTTATGAGCCAGATCCTAAGGTTGACCCTCTTCCCTTGGTCAATAATACTACTAAGCTCATCACAGTGCAAAAGATTGAGGTGGGTATCAAAAAGTTGGAGGTTGGAAAAACCAAAGATTTAGTTTGACTCCAAACAAAATATCTAAAATGGGGTTCAAAAACTCTTGCACTGGAAATTTTCAACAACATCATTCAGTAGCGATTCCCTACTATCATGATAAACCTCTTGTTTGCAAAGTTAATAGAAAGTATGCTAGAAAATAGAATCAACAAATGAACGGATAAAAAAGATAAGCGCCCCAAAGGGCAAGCAGGTTTCAGACCTAAACACTCAACTATTGATCACAGTATAACATTTCCATAGGTTTCGGACCTTTGGGCAAGAGGTTTCAACCATTTTCCAAGTCTGTATGTTCTGCACCTCCGAAAAAATGGAAACAAAAAAACATTTCATTTTAGAGTGTAGAGCTTTCAAAGACAGCAGAAACAGTTATGTAAGTATCTTAACAGCTAGCTCTTGGAATAATTTATCCAGCCAAGAGAGAGTGAAAAAATTAAAAGCTGAAATGCAAAAATCAGTATGTCAAGTTGTCTGTCCCATAAGCTATCAAGTGATGTATTCCACCTTGATTGATGTTTCATTTCCTGGGATAGCTATTAACCTGGACTTCTTCCCCGTGAAGTAGAAGGTTATGGGGGTGAGCGATGGCAGGTGAGTGAGCTAGCGATGGTGAGCGGAAGTATGGGTGGAAGGGATATCTCTCGATGCTATTGGTATGGGGTTAGCTAGCTAGGGGGTAATAAGCTATTACCATACTTCTTCTTCTTTTTAGGGGTACACCAATCAATTCTTAGGGCGGTTACACCAGCCTATCGTTCTGAGGGGGGTAACACCAATCAATTCTGAATCAGTTTAATCTCAGTCAAGAGGTAGGGAAACATTGTGTTGGCGGGCTAACGCATGTCTCCTCACAACTATTGGGTTGATGGGCTAAGGAAGGGTCAACCCCCGCTCATAAGCGTAGGGCGTCTAAGTGTGTATGTTCTGCACCTCCGGAAAAGTGGAAACAGAAAAACATTTCATTTTAGAGTGTAAAGCTTTCAAAGACAGCAGGGACAGTTAGGTGAGTATCTTAACAGCTAGCTCTTGGAATAATTTATCCACCCAAGAGAGTGGAAAAATTAAAAGCTGAAATGCAAAAATCAGTATGTCAAGTTGTCTGTCCCATAAGCTATTGGTAACCTCTTGAACGTTAAAATGTATTTATTTCTTTCTATATTTACATAACTTTGCCATGAAAAGTGGAAATGCACCCATTTGGCTCTGTCGGGCCTTTCAAAATTTCTTAACTAACTTTGCCATGAAAAGTGGAAATGCACCCATTTGGCTCTGTCGGGCCTTTCAAAATTTCTTAAATGCTGTAAGGACAAGCACATGATATTTAATAATTAGAATAGCGGGGCACCATTTTGTATTCACTAGTATTTTGCAGCTTTTACGGTTTGAATCCTGTCCAGAAAAAAAATTCATTGCGCTTTTACGGTTTGAAAAAAAATTCATTGTCCAGAAAAAAAAAATCCTGTCCAGCTTTTACGGTTTGAACGATATTTATTAAGGTTCGTATTCACTAACGGTTATGAATGAATGATGAACCAGAACAGCGCGTATCAGTTTCAGTCTTCCTGTTCCGAAATTTCGTATTCACTACATTTAGGGTAATAAGCAATCACTATGAGCCCATGTAATTTTTTTTCTTCTTCTAACGGTTATTTATTATATATATTTTTTATATCTTATTGCCACTGGTTTTGTTTAGTATTATTATGCTTTTTTTTGTTTTTTATCATGGACCTAGTGTCCACTACTAAAAATACTGGAGGTTTCAAAATTGATACATAGTTTACTTAAAAAAAAAAATTCAAACAACAATATAAAAATACTGGAGGTTTCAAAACTGATACATAGTTTACTAAAAAAACTCAAATAACAATATAAAAGTTCCAAACAGATGGGAGCAAACCATATATTGAGAAATGTACCCACTAGGCACTATATGGAAAGATCATTAAAATTAAAGAAGGGATGTTATTAACTTAACAGGGTTAAAACTTACATAAACATTAAATCATTATTATTAAAAAGTGTTTTATATATAATAATCATTCAATTATATATTAGTTAAGGATGATCGTTAAAATTAAAGAACGGATGTTATTAACTTAACAGGGTTAAAACATACATAAACATTAAATCATTATTATTAAAAAATGTTTTATATATAATAATCATTCAATTATATATTAGTAAAGGATGATGGATTAGAGGGGTGAATAGGTTAGAAGTTAATTAATTAGTGATTAATAAATTATTTAAATTAATTGAAATCATAAAAACATTAATGAGAAATCATAAAAGCAAAATTAATAAAATATATAAATTAATTAAAATTACAAAAACATAAACATTAATGAGAATTTATAAGAAAATTGATTAAATATATTGAAAAATCTGTCAAAATAAATGCAAAGAAGAAATAATTCCATTTAAAATAAATAGTTTTCCATCATTTAAAAATAAATCATTTAAAACTTTTCATATTAAATTTTATGATAATTATATCATATTTTAATAATTTATTTTAAAAAATTATAAACCAATTAAAAAATTACTTTTTTACTTTTTGTTTGTTAATTTGGCCGAACCTGTTGGCATCGGGATTAACCTGTGGTTTGAGAAACCGCGATTCAGGGGCATCTAAGCTATCAAAATCACCCGGGGATGGCACCCGACCTGAGCCACACCAACCCTTAACATGGTTGAATTTTTTGTCCCCCCAGGTTTCGAATCGGTGACTTTAACATCACAGAATGGCTTAACAACACACTCCGTCACCGACTGTCCTACACCTCGGGAACTACTTTTTTACTTTTTACTATTCATTTGATTATAATAAAGATTTCATTATATACAAAAAGTTTTGTAAATTTGATAATAAAGAAAAAATGAACTTATATATATGAGATTATATACACTTATAATTTTCTTTATACACTTATAATTTTATTTTTATTTTTATATTTATATTGTACAAAGTTTTGAAATAATTCAAACATTCATAAATAAAGGACAACGGCTTCTTGCTTTTGTCCATTCTTCATGCCTTATTTTTAGTCGATCTCAATGTGATCTATGTACCTACTATTCCATGCAAATTGAGTAAAGTAAAATTTACTTAGTCATAGAAACTAAATTGGTGGGGCTCTTAATGAATTTATTCCATGTACTCGATACAACTCTCATAGATGTATTAATTTAGTGAAGGATTTATATGTTCATGATTTGATCTCTTTATTAAAAACAGTTATTGTCCTTAAAAAAAAACGAAATTAAAGTGAATTATATATATATAAATAAATAAATAAAGGTGTTTTATTTATGTAAAGTAAATGAGTATGAAAATAATGTCTTGTATGTTGGTCATTCTTAAGAAAATATTGTTCCCTTAAGGATCATTATAGCTAGATACTTTTGTTCAACCCTACACCATGACAACAACTTATGGTGTGTAAATTTGAGACTTATCTTTGTTTTATGTTTTTTTTGAAAACCAAAAAAATAACTGTGTTGCTAGTGTCACTTATTTATACTTTCACCCCTTTCATTATGTGGTGTTTAGATTTTATAGACTAATTTTTTCCTCCACAAAAGTTGGTTATACTATAATTTAAAAGAAAAAAGTAGTAAAGTACTATAGTATCATCACATTACTTGAGTAAAGTAGTTCCCTTGAGTAAAGTACTAAAGTCATCACACATCTATATCTTCTAGAGATAATGAGTTGACAATTAAGAATTGACTATAAGAGTCTATTAAACAGTGAATTAAGTGATCGACTTGGGATTGTACCAGTTTTTTAGTTAGATCAAAGAAATATACTAGTGTGCAAGACAAGGAGCAATTCAATGGGTTCATTATGCATTGTCACAAATATAAGTGGACCTCTTCTTCCTCACTTCAAGGGAGTTGGTTAGATCTTGGTGATATATAATATGAACTTATGAGTCAGTCTATGACATGAATGTGTGTAAGTGTTATGTATAAAAATATTTTTGTTTCTTACACTTCTATGTATGTTCAACTATGATCACATGAACTCACATGCACTTAAGTGTTGTGATGGTGTCTTTAGACATCACCTCTTCTTAGAATACCTATCCTTGTGATCTACTTATTTTCCTAGTTCTCCAACTTAGTGTAAGAGCTATTGGTTTGAATTATATCCTATTGTCTGCAAGTCTTTTAGAGGCTATCAATTATACACTTTCCTAGTGAGTTAGATTTGTTTGGTAGATTGAATCAAGGATTAAACTTGCACTATAAATTTGGGATTAAATATATAGATCAACATCATGTGTTCCAAGCACAAGCTTGTGGTTATAAATGGTTACAATTATTGAATATGGGCACAATATATGGAAGTTCTCTATCCATTTACAAAGACTATAGTTTCATATCTTAAGGATGAATAGAAAACATTTTTCATCAATGGAAAGAATGAAGAGGTTGTAGGGACCTAAATCTCTAGGGAGATTCACTGTCATATAGGTGGGATCGACTATCCTAATGTTGTCTAGAAGAATATGGAGGCTTTGCTTGATAAAACCATTGAAAATTAGGTTAAACAGATTGGAAATGAATTTATCTCTTTGAATCCTCTCTTCTTTGAAATAATCGAATATTACTTGGCTCACATAAGGGAAATTTAGTTGAAACTCGGTGAGCATGGAAAGCATTTTCCAAAGAAGGATGGTCAAGTAATTAAATTAATCCTGATATATCTAAAGACACCTTATGATGTGTTCTATTCAATGTTTTCTGATGGTTAGACTTTTAAAAAATATTCTTGTAAGGATTATTCTTTTGATTCTTTCTGTGATTTTTTAAATATGAAATAGGAAAAAATTCTTTAAAAAATTGAGGTCAATCAACAAGCATAATTGATGAAGGGAAAGGGTCGAAAGAATCATAGAGAAAGAGGTTGATAATGCAGTCAAGAGAAAGAACCAATTGCATCTACCAAAATGTTAAGAGGAATCACGGTGATTGTACTTTGACTAAGAAAGGTATAAAGAATAAAATCTATTGTTATTGTGGATGTACAAATACTTCTAGTAGAAAACCAACGACCTATACGAGAAGGTGAATAATCTTGAAGGAGGCATGTCAACTAGAAGATTGACTAACCTGCAACAACAAACTTCAAAATGTAATGACAATAACTATATTTTTTTATTAGTTCTTGTTAGGCCTTGAATGCTCACACTTCTCATAGTGAATGTATAGATGACTTTGGTTGCACCCATCATATGGATAATTATGATTCTCTCATTTCTTCATTAAGTGAAGCTACCCCAAAAACGTTGTAGGAGATGATCATGCACTTACTTTTATGGTTGTGGAAAGATTGATTGTCATAATAGTGTGATCACTGATGTATATCATGTACCTAGTTTGAGTTCCAATTTGTTATATGTACCGCAAATAACTAAGACTAGAAATAAGGTAGAGGGTGAGTGAAAGCTAATGATGGTATCTCATGACATGTTAGTGGCAATGCAAACATGGAAAAACAATAATCTTTTAACTTGGAGGGATTATTCAAGGTACTTTTACAATGAATTTGAATATGGTGTAAAATGATGAAATGTAGGAAATTGAATTAGCTTTTTGAAAATACAATGTTTATTTATAGAAATTTTGAATAAATATGTGAAATTTTAGTTTTTCTAAGAGTGGTATGTTATTTTTCTAGAAACAAATAAGATATATGTCTCTGTTAGTGTATCAGTTGAGTACATTAACAATGAAACTTCCTTAAAAAAATTCTATAATTGTAGAGAACCCATTTTTCTAGTGTCGTGTATTTTTTCAAAAAAATTAATATTAATTTTATATATTTTTTAAATTACAAAAGTCAATATATCCTTGAAATTACAATGACTTCGATGAGCGCAGGGAATGAGGTATTTAAAATTATCAAATTTTTATTTTATTTTATTTTAGATTGTATATATTGGTCTATTCTAGTGCGATGTATAACTCATTTTAAAAATGATTAAGCTGACAACAAGTTATAGCACAAATAAAACAGGTATGCATTTTAGGATTTTGATATATGTCAAGACAAAAATAGATTAAAAATAGTAAGCCATATATATATATATATA
>ML795223.1:102978-168663 GCA_009831015.1 Picea engelmannii | reverse complement strand
AGTAAAAATTTATTAGGTAATTAATTTTTCTAACATGTTATTAATTAAACAAAGATTGGTATAATGATACTAATTAAATATTAATTAATTAATTAATTGTTATAATTTGATTAATTAATTGATTAATTAATTACCTATTACATGCATTGACATGGGTATTAAATTAAGAGGGTTAATAAATTATATTGTTTAAATTAAGGGTCTATGGAAGAGGGGATAAGGAGCATTAATAAAGGGGATAAGGAACATGAATAAGTGGATAAGGGGCATTAACTAGGTGGATAAGGTAATGAATGTGTAGGTAAAGAAATAAATGAGGAGAAAGGGCGGTGAAGGGGGGATATGAGAGGAAGAGGGTTGACGGAAGGGGGGATGATTATCATTGGACTTGGATTTTTGGGAGAGGGCTCTCTTGGATTTGGGAATTGGCTGGAGAGAGAGTTTGATTTGGGGAGTCGGGCAAAGGATCAGTACAGGGGGCACCGGTTTGCTGGAGGTTTTGGGCACGGGGGCCAGGATATCCATATGGTATCCTAGAGCTAGGAAGCTGTCCTAGTTGGCAGGGTGGAAACTCGGTTTTGGGCAGTGTTTGACACAGTTCAGCAATGAACAACCAGATCGATGGGGGAATTAGCATCAAGGAGAGGTAATTTAATTATTTTGTTGAGTAATTCTTATGCTGTGCATAAAATTTTAATTTTTTTGTCGAATATCATATGCTCATATGTTGGTGATGAATTATTTTAGTATAAGAAAGAATTATATGCTAAATTAGAATTAAATTTTGTATTTTTTTTTACGGCTACTACATTCTCCCATATTGGTCATGCTAAATTGACCAAGGGAGAATAATATATTCACTCACAAGGCCATGTTGATTTGGCTAGTGGTGAATGGCCCAAGATGTTGATGTTTCTCTAGTTACAAGGATCGTGCATACATTCTCCCATATTGGTCATGCTGATTTGACCAAGGGAGAATGATACATTCACTCATGTTGCCATGCTGATTTTTCTATTGGAAAATGGCCTAGGTGTAGTATTTATCCTAGCAGTCATGCTGATTTGATGAGGAGTGATAAAGACTCAAGATGCTCTCACATTGCCTAGTCCAAGATGGAGTGATCTATATTAATTAGACATGCATGTGAGGAAATAATCATCAACATAAATATAATATATAAATAGTATATTTATAATATAATGTATAAATATATAAATAATTAATAATTAATGAAAAGACAATAACAGAAAAGACATGTCCATAAAATGAAAAGGCTCTACCACCCACGTATATACCCAAGTATATATATCAGACCCTCAATTGTAATATATGATCTTATATAATATTTACTTACAATAACCTCTCATCAAGTTCACTAAGTCTTGTTGATATTTTCAGTGTGTAATTATTCTATGATAACAGTAGCATTTAAATCATAATGACATAATTATCAGATCTGAAAACTAGAAAAAAATGTTAGAGTTTCTTTATTTACAGAGAAGTAGAGTTACCGATGTTCTTTTACTTATTTAACATTAACTTACATATCATGTACTGATCAATAACAACATAAACAAGAGATAAAATAACATAAGTGCTTTATCCTTGGAAAACCCCAAATGAGGTAAAAAAACAAACAACCTTTCTTATATAGATTTCATTCACAAATCAAGTCCAATCATGAACCAACATATAAACCCTATCATAAAGGCCAGCTCAAGGTACAACCAGAAATACCACCCCAACTGCAACAATAGTACAATACCAAGGTAGTGGACCTCTACCAAGAGTAGCGCATAAGAGAGAAATAAAAAAAAAAGATTGAAGAAGAATAATCTTTGTCACTGCAGCTGCTGTGTCACCTTCCTCAAACTTGCACCCAATTTCCATAATCATTAAAGAAGTCAAAAAATCCATTAACAAAACCAATCTAGATGAAAGAACAAAGAAACTATTTACTCCCAGCTTTTAGATCATGCCAAGAATCTATGGACTGCCAAAAATACACAAAGAAGGCGCTCCACTCAGACCAATTGTCAACACAATTGGTTCCCCAACCTATGAACTTGCGAAATATGTAGAAAAAATATTAGCACCCTTGGTTGGAAAAACTAACTCTTACATCAAGGATTCCAATGACTTTGTTAAAATCTTGAAAGAAGAAAGAGTTGAACCTGAAGACATGCTCATCAGTTTTGACGTAGTTTCTATTTTCACTAAAATCCTATTAAATGAAGCTATTCAGGTTATCAATGAAGTCACAGACCTAGGGACAACTAAATTAGCAAAGTTTTGCCTTAGATATACCTTGTTCATCTTCCAAGGTGAATTCTTTGAACAGAAAATTGGAGTAGCCATCGGATCCCCCCTGTCCCCAATTGTGGCCAACCTCTTTATGGAAAAATTTGAGAAGAAGGCTCTCGATACATACACAGTAAATCCCTCAAGATGGAAAATATATGTAGATGACACAAACATCAAATGGCCTCATGGAAAAGATGAACTATTAAGGTTCTTCGATCACCTCAATGAAATTTCAGAAGACATTAAATTTACAATGGAGCAAGAAGAAAATGATAGTATACCTTACCTAGACATATTAATCAGAAGAAAACACGCTGGAACCCTAGGACACAAGGTCTTTAGAAAGAAAACCCACACATACAACTACCTACATGCTCACTCCCACCACCACAAGACACAAAACATGGGGGTCATCAACACCTTAGCCATAATGGAAACAATAATTTCTGATGGAGAACATCTATACCAAGAAATATCTCACTTAACCAAGGTTTTTAGAGTTATAGGATACAAAGATAAAGAAATCAAGAAATTCTTAAGTAAATATGCAAAAAGACCTCGTTCTCAAAACATTCTAACCTCCACCACAAAATCTTACCTCTCCTACTTCCAAGGGTCACAAATAAAATCTCCAAAGTTCTAAGAAGAAAAGAGATTACAACTTCATTCAAACCTCTCATAACTATAAAACAAAAAATGAAGTCCGAAAATACCCTTTTGACAAACATCAAGGGAAAGAAATCTATAAGATTTCATGTTCTTGTGGTAGGTGCTACATTGGAGAAATAAGAAGATCATTCCAAGTAAGAATCAAAGAACATGAAGTAGACATCAGGAGAGAGCAGACTTGAACCTCATCTTTGGCAGATCACTCTCTCAAAACCAAGCACCATATATGCCTTGAGAACCCTGAAATCCTCGCTAAAGAGGACCACTTTTTTAGACGAAAAATTAGAGAGGCCCAAGAGATAATGAAGCACCCAAACAACATGAATAGAGATGGCATCCTAGAGGTAAGTAGAATTTGGCTTCCTTTGCTAATACAACAAGAGAAATCAGAAAACCAAGTTTGATGTCCTATCCCTCTCTTTTCTTTAGGATTTTTTTCATAAATTGTTATATACTATTTATTTTTCTAGATCTTCATAGTTAGTTAAGCCTTTTAATAATTAATAATTATACCTAACCTCTATTTAATCAAAAAACAATCCTATACTAAAATAATCATAAATATTTATCATTATTATTTAGTCAAAACAATATTAGAATCTCATTAATGTATCTTATAATTATATCATAGAATTCATAAAACGTAGTCCCATGCAGTATCTTAGGGTTTTGGCCAGAAATTTAAACCGACCTTAGGTCTTAGTTTTTAGGTTTTTCTTAAGGTTTAAAGCCGACTATACCTACCTGCTTATCTCTGCATCTTTCACATTTATAACTCTATCATGCTACCATTATCATTGACTAATATATCCTGAAGATGAATCTAGGTAAAGGATTCGAAGCGTCGATACAAATGAATTTCACTGTGGAAAATCCAAAAAACAATTATGAAAAATCAGACCACCAGAACCTAAAAACAGTAAGCAATGGAAATAATCGATCTAATGGAAGTTTACTTTTCTACTAGAGAAAACGTCTGATCATAGTCTTCTACTTCACTTTGGGAGAATCCTCTAGCCACAAATATCACTTTGTACTTTTCTATGTTTCCATCTGCAACATGCTTGATCTTGTAGATCCATTTGGAAGTCACTACCAACTTATCTTCTGGTCTCGGAACCACCTCCCACACATCATTTTTCATGATGGACTGATACTTCCCCATCATGGCATCCTTTCATTCCTCTTCTCAACAACTTGTTCAAAGGTGAAAGGCTATGAATCAATGATGTTGCTCATCAATTCCACATAGCTATAAAAATTATCCGGTCTCTTTCTCTCTCTAAAAGAGCCAAGAGCCTTTGGGAGTTGCATTTCCTTCAACTTCCTGCAAGGTGTTTCGAAGCCAAGATGGTATATTGATGTTGACTACGGCTTCTTTAAGTGGATCTATAGGTTGCTCTGACTCTACCATCTCATTATGAACTTCTAGAATGGGTTCCTCTAGTGTAGAAAATTCCATGAATGATTCTTTTGGAGCCTACTACTCTTCTCGATCCTCGTCCATGTGAGACTCCCTTCATATTTTGAAGGCTTCATCTTCATCAAATTTTACATCCTGATTGATATCAATCTATCTCTTCCTAGGAATGTATATTCTATAAGACTTCAAAGTCTCACTGTATAAAATGAATGTGCCCTTCTTTCCTAAAGGTTCCAACTTTGTTCTCTTTTCCTTTGGAACATGTATAAACACTGGACAACTGAAAATACTCAAGTGACTAACTTCTGGTTTCTTTCCAGTGAACACCTCTTCAGGTGTCTTGTTCCCCAATATTTTGTAAGGACTTCTATTTTGGAAATACACAATTATACCAGATGCTTCTTCCCATAAGTGCATGGGTAGGCATTTGTCATGCATCATTTCTTTCACTTCTTCTATAATGGATATGTTCTTTCTTTTGTAACCCCATTCTTCTGGGGGTTGTAGGGATTTGTTATCTCCTTCTTAATACATGATTCTCTACAAAAGTCTTTAAACTCCTTTGAGATGCACTCACCTCCATTATTAGATATCAACACTTTAATATTCATTTCAAAGATATTTTTAACTAAATCCTTTGATTCCTGAACGTTGTTTAATACTTTAGCTTTTGCTTTGAAGAAGTAGATCCATGTCTTTTGAGATTAATCGTCTATGAATAATACATAGTATACAAATTTTCATAAGGATGGAACCGTCAACTGTCTTCATACATCAGAGTGTATGATGTCCAATATTCCCTTGGACCTATTGCCACTGTTTGTAAATATTCCCTTAACATTCTTTCCAAGTGCGCAACCTTTTCATACACAGTAAAATTCTACCGAAATGTCAGGATAGACCTGTAACCATCTTGCTCAATATCGGTAGTGCTATGTAGTTTATGTGAGAAAGTCTTTGGTGCCATAGCTTACTTGAGCTGACATTGTTGTGTAAAAGGGCTTATTCTTGGTGTCCCTTCAATTTATATAGTCCTCCATCTTAGACACAAATCATGATAGCTTTATCAATGCTTGAATTCTTGGTCCATAGAAGAACTTGGCCATCCATAAAAGTTACCCAAAATTCTTTATCTTCTAAAGAAGAGATGGAAAGTATACGCTTCTTAAATCCTTTTACAAAAAAAATATACTTAATAAAAATAGGGTTACCTGAGTCAAGTTGTGGGGAGGATTATCCAACGCCTTTGACTCTGTGCTTGGAATCACCCCCAAGATCCACTTGAAGGGATGAGCTCTTTAATGTCATATTTGAAAGAGAATTTATGGATCTGGTCATGTGCTTGGAAGCACCACTATGTATGAGCCAAGTATCACTCCCTTAAGTGATGGTTCCTATAAGTGTTGAAACAAATACACATTCTTCATCCTTTGAGTAGTTATCTTTAGTGTTTGCTGCATGTGCATGGTGCTTCTTCTTCTTTCTCGTTTCATGTTTATGAGTACATTGTGTGGCATACTGTCCCATGTTCTTGCAGGTGTAGCATATGATCCTTGATGCATCCTTATTGTAATGTGATATCTTAGACTTATTCATACTGCCTTCTTCCCTTTCGTTCCTTTTCGTAACTTGAGTAGTAAGGGCTTGATTTTCATTGTCATTGTTTTTCTATGACTTGGATATCAATCTGGATTCCTCATGGGTGCAATCTTCCCATAGCTTCTTAAACTTGGGAATTTTTCTTCTAGCGGAAATCCATTGAATGAATGGATCCAAATAGGATGGAAATCCATTGAATGAATGGATCCAAATAGGATGGAAATCCATTAAGTGTAGTAGTCACGAGTTAAATTTCATTTACTGGGTCTCCAATGGCTTCTAACTAGTCCTTGATCTACGAGATCTTCATAAAATAGTTGGTGATTGTTTATGAATTGTTCATTGTTATGTTTCTAAGTTGATGCCATAGAGTAAGCTTCTCACTTGTATTCTTACTCTCATAAAGTATGGTTAGGGAATAAAACATTTTTTTTTTTTTTTAGTTCTGATACATTAGGTATAAGATGATCCTTTATTCAGTCTGACAAGATCCTCTTGTCCTTGACTTCATTATTTCTAAACTTTTCTCAGGCTTCTTCATCTTTAGGTTCTGTAATTACTTTCTTGACATGATCCAATGAATCATTTTCCTCTAGAATGATAAGTACTATGTGCTTCCAGAATATGAAGTTATCTGCTCCATCCAATCTATCCTTAACTCACATACTCATTGACATTTTCGTTGACAAAAACCCTAGATCTTAGAAATTTCAAATTTTCAGATTTCACCAAACCACAGATTGAAAGTTGTAGGAGGTGTGCTAGGGTAGGGAAAAATTCCTAGTGAAATAATTATCCCGAATGATCTTGTTATATTTCTCAACTATACTAACAAAGATAGT
The DNA here is from genome assembly GCA_009831015.1 of Picea engelmannii. Classification (NCBI taxonomy): domain Eukaryota; kingdom Viridiplantae; phylum Streptophyta; class Pinopsida; order Pinales; family Pinaceae; genus Picea; species Picea engelmannii. Next base: position 161,823 of record ML795223.1, on the reverse strand, counting down.
GTGATGCAATGGAAATGTCACTACAATGACAAGGTATTGCGGCAAGGTCTTCCTTCCAATGGTCAAATTGTTCTAAAGGTTACTAGCTCTGAAACCATGTTAGAGTTTATTTATTTATAGAGAAGTACAGTTACCAGTGTTCTTTTAATTCTTTAAAATTAAATTATATATCATGTACCGAGAAATAACAACATAAACAAGAGACAAAAGAACACAAGTGATTTATCCTAGGAAAACCCCAAATGGGGGAAAAACCAAACAACCTTTCTTAGATAGATTCCATTCAAAAAGAAAGTCCAATCATGAGCCAATAGATAAACCCTATCACAAAGGACAACTCAAGGTACAACCAGACATACCACCCTAGCTGCAACAACAACACAATACCAAGGTAGTGCACCTCTACCAAGAGTAGCGTACAAGAGAGAAATATCAAAAAAAGTCTGGACAAGAAGAATATTTTTCATTGCATCTATTGCATAACCTTCCTCATAATTTCTCCTTACTTTTGTGTAGATGAAAGAATGTGTGTGAGGGTAACAAATGAGCCAAGGCACCTCATATTTATAGTCTTCTTGTCCTCCTAACTTGGTCGACTTCTCTTCTGGAAATGTGTCTCTTCATTGTTCTTTATTCTTTTGGGTAGAATTCTCTTCTGGGGTATTTCCACATATTTTCAATGGTTATCTTTCTTCTAGAATATTTTTATTGTCTAAGAAATGTCATCTAGGAGGGAAAGTTACTCTCACAACAACGAAAAAGTCAACAAAATTCAACATGATATCAAAGCTAATTAAAAGATTTCAATGCCAGAGCTAGTACAAGTCTTTTCCGAAGCTAGTTAAAATATTCCAGTGCCATATCTGATAGATATTCTTCAAATATTTTATTTTTTTCAATTGTACAGTCATGGTCACGAGCGTCCTGTGCACACATAGTGACCACACTCTCTTTGGTTGTGATTTTCCAAATTACAAGGTGTGACCTCCTTAAGGATTTCACTACAGAGTGCGACCAACTCTTTTGGCCACTCTTTGTTTCTTTGTAAGATGCTAATGGTCACACTGTGATAACTAATAGATCTTCTATATACTCTACAATAATGATTTTTGTTCGAGAGGGATCTATATACAGATTGATGGGATTACCAACCCAGGGATTGGTACATGACAACATCAATTTGTGTGAGCTATGGCATCAAAGATTTGCACACTTACATTACAAGGATTTACTATCATTGAAGAGGATGGTCACATGACTTCCAAAGCTTCAGGTAAAGCATGATGGCATTTGCAGAGGATTTGAACTTGGCAAGAATGCCAAGCTATATTTTCCAAGAAATGACAGTAGGTCCAAGGGGATCTTGGATCTAGTACATATATATATATATATATATATATATATATATATATATATATATATATATATATATGTGGACCTATGAAAGTTTCACCTTTGGGTGGATTCTTGTACTATGTGATATTCATTGATGATTTCTCCTAGAAGACATGGGTCTTCTTCATGAAGAACAAGGATGAGTTCTTCAGTAGATTCGAGGAGTTCAAGGCTCAGGTAGAGAACCTAAAAAGGAAGAATATCAAGGTGTTGAGGTTAGATAATGGAGGAGAGTACACTTCCAGGGAATTGAGTCATTTCTACAAGGAGGCAGGGATTAATAGGGATTTGAACGTTCCTTACAACCCATAGAAGAATGAGGTTGTAGAGAGGAAAACACAGGTCCATTATATAGGATTCCAAAGCCATGATTCATGATCAGGATTTACCCATGCTCTTATGGGGAGGGGCATCCCATACATCAGTGTACATGTAGAATAGGAGTCCTCATTGCATCTTGGGGGACAAGACTCCTGAGAAGGATTTCACAAGTGCGAAACCAAAGCTCAGTCATTTGAGGATTTTTGGTTTTCGAGTCTACATTCACCTTCCTAAGGAGAAAAGGACAAATTTGGAGCCTTATGCCAATAAGGGGGTGTTTTTTGGATACAACGAGACATCAAAGGCTTACAAAATATACATTACAGGACAATGTCATATAAAGGTCAGTTGGGATGTTACCTTTGATGAAGACACACCCTTCATGATTTCTAGAGAGTCTCACATGGATATTGATAATGAGAAGTAGGAGGCTTCAAAGGATGTGGGTTTCGGTCCCTCTGTTCTAGTTTATCATCCTTCAGACTATCGAGATAATTCAACAGAGCTAGTTGAACCATTGGACCTGTCTAGAGTCATTGTTTTAGATACCAAGAAGAGGCCAATTTGGATTCGTGATACATTGAAAGATGCAAAGAGGTATGCATCTCCCCGTGGTACTTACAAGAAAAGTATATGACCTAAAAAATTATCAAGTTATATGGAATTGATGGGTCACATCATTGATTCTGAAACTTCTAGTTATGAGGGGGCAACAAGCGAGCAAGTTTGGAGAGATGCCATGATGGAGGAATATCAGTCCATCATGAAGAATTATGTGTGGGATATTGTGTCGATACCTGAGGGAATGCCAGTGGTGACTTCCAAGTGGATCTTCAAGATCAAGAATGCAACATATGACAACATAGAAAAGTACAAAGCAAGGTTTGTGGCAAGAGGGTTCTCCCAGAAAGAGGGAGTGGACTATGAGGATATGTTTTCTCTAGTCACCAAGTACACTTCCATTAGAACCATTATTGACATTGAAATAGTCATGGATGGCATATTTCACCAGATAGATGTAAATACAACATTCCTCAATGGTGTGATTGAGGAGGAAGTGTACATTAAAAAACCTCAGAGCTTTGAGATACATGGGAAGGAGTCTCATGTCTATAGATTGAAAAGGGCCTGTACAGACTCAAGCAGGAACCAAGGGCATGGTACTCCAAGATTGATGGATACTTGATGAGCTTGGGCTTAACCAAGAGTGAAGAAAATCCCAACCTTCACTACAATATTGTTGATGGTGATCCTTTGACCTTGGTGATGTATTTTGATGATTTGTTCCTTACAGGGGTAGAGAGGCTCATTGTCGGGCACAAGATGGAGTTGGCCTTTAGGTTTGAGATGAAGGATCCTGGATTGATGCATTATTTCTTGGGATTGGAGGTGTGGCATAAACTAGGTCAGATATTCCTCGTACAAGGGAAGTACACATTTGAAATATTGAGCAGATTTGGTATGATGGACTGCAAGTCCATGGCTACACCTATGATGAAAAATCTAAAGAAGTTGAGTAATTCCACTTCATATTAAGATTTGGTGGATCCCACTATGTAGACATAATTTAGTGGATCCTTGATGTACCTGATTAAAACCAGACAATATATTTTCTTTACAGTGAGAACCTTGAGCAAGTTTATGGTTGAGCTGAGGCAGCTCCATTGGGTTGCAAGAAAGCATGTGTTTAGATACCTACGTGGTACAATTGGATCTATTGTCTGGGATATGTCTCAGGTGGTGAAGTGAGGCTGTAGGGATATATATATTTTGATTGGGAAGGAAGTGTAATGGAGAGAAAGAGCACCTCAGGGTGCTGCTTCAGCTTAGGATCATCCATGAAATCCCAGTTTAGTAGGAATCATACTTTTGTAGCAGCCGTTACAATAGAAGTAGAGGATATCATAGCTAGTGTCACAAGTTGTGAATAAGTATGGATTTGAAATCTTCTTGCAGGACTATTCAATCACGAGCTAGAGACAACCTTGATACATTGTGATAATCAAAGTTGTGTCAAGATTTTGGAAAATCCAGTATTTCATGACAGGTCGAAGCACATTGAGATCAAATATCTCTTCATCTGATACATGGTACATAAGGGAGCATTAAAGCTCCAATACATATCCAAAAATGAGTAGATTACAAACATTCTCACCAAGACTCTATCTAGGGTGAAGTTTTTATACTTTAGAGACAAGATTGGCTTGATGCAGAATGTCTCCCTTGCTGAGAGGGAGTCTTGATGTTTAAACATTGATCAGATATTCACCCATATTGTTCATGCTAATTTGACCAAGGGAGAAAGATACATTCACTCACAGGGCCATTTTGATTTGGCTAGTGGTGAATGGCCCATGATGTTGATGTTTCTCCAGTTAGTAGAATCGGGAAGACATTCTCCGAGATTGGTCATGTTGATTTGACGAGGAGTGATAAAGACTCAATATTCTCTCACATTTCCTTATCTAGGATGGAGTGGTCTATATTAATTAGACGTGCATGTGAAGAAATAATCATCAACATAAATATAATATATAAATAATATATTTATAATACAATGTATAAATATATAAATAATCAATAATTAATAATTAATTAATTAATGAAAATAAAATAATGGGAAATACATGTCCATTAATTGAAAAGACACTATCGTCCAGGTATATATATCGGTCCCTCAACAGTAAAATATGATCTTATATAATATTTACTTACAATAACCTCTCATCAAGTTCACTAAGTCTTGTTGATATTTATAGTGTGTAATTATTCTGTGATAACAATAACATTTAATTCATAAGGAAATAATTATTAGATATGAAAATCATAAAAAATCAACATCCACCCCCCTCCACCTCTCCCCCTCCTTCCCTCTCTCTCTCTTTCTCTCTTAATTTTATATTTTCTTCCCTATATCTCTCCCTTCCCCTCTCTCTCTCTCAAACATCCAGAGTCCTGCACACTCAGGAAAACTAGTCAATAGCACTCGTCGTTATAAATATCGTAAAATAACATATCATCAAATCCACAAACATTGTCATGCTCCATAATCGAATCAGTCAATCATATAGTGAACCAGATCACTTGCACACAAGTGTCCACAAGAATAAGTCACATTGGGTGTGCTCAAGAGAGGGATGTTACACCAAAGAATAATCAACATGCAATAAAGGAGGCCCCAAGAGAAGTGCATCAAGTGAAAATATAAAAGGATCCAAGTCAAAATTTTGAAATTGGAGCTCTCTAGAATCATCATACTCAATAATACACCTAGCCCCAAAAGAAGCAAACCAGAGACCGCCACCAACTATCTGTCCTTCGCAGGTGTAAAAAGAAAATAAACGAATTTCACCCAAACTGCAAAATCCGGTTTTAAAGTCAAGGCTATTGGCACTTAACCCAAATAGCATAGGGGTCTCTACATTATCAACACCCAACACAATTACTTCCCATAATTTATTGGAAAATAAAAAGCAAGGAGAAAACTTGTTAATTGGGCATGATTTGGCTGAAAAATGGAAATCCTTCAACATAAAACACTTGTTGTCCCAATCTCTCATCAACCTGTTCCTATTCACCTTTGAAACACTACACCAGAGACCAAATTAACCACAAGCAATGAGAGACATGATGAAAGACGAAACACTGCAAATCAAGAGCCCATACAAGCTAGCATAAATGATGGATGTAATTGTTGAGGGCTATAATTGTTGCTTGGAGAATGTGACTAGGACAACTGAACATGTGCCCAACCCATCTCCAACCCTTCACACCATATTCTAGCCAAACCCTATACTAAATAACCCCATCAAACTCTATGGAATGTGCAAAGAAAACCTCTCACCATTGACACCAATTATACCCTCTCCTAGAGTTCACCCATATTTAGCCAAATGGTCAGCTTCATTGTTTAGCTCACATTTGATATGAAAAAACCTATATGCTTCAAACCCAGTTAAAAGAATGATATCCCTAGATATTTCACCTTGAATGGCCTTTGAACCAATGCCAAATTCATGGATGAGAAGCCCAAAATAATGAGCTTTTGAAGTCCTTTATTCTTTCCCAATCTAACACCTTGCCACAAGGCATATGATTCTACAAAATTATTTGAAGTATTCCCTAACCCCCAAGTATAATGGACAATAATATTCTCTCTTGGATTTCAAATTATCCCCCACCACCTGCCGCCCTTGCCAATAACTTTACTTCCTCGACTCTGTTTCGAAGAATATTTTTAAATTGAGTATTTTTCTTAGAGGAACTCAAATATGTAATTAGTTTTTACAATTTGTGCTCATAAAATTTTATAATTTAATCTAAAGTGTGTCCCCCTTTTTTTTCCCTTGGAAAAACGTGTAAAACGAAAAAAAAAAAAAATCTTCCTTTTTTGGCCCAAGAAAGAGCTATGATACCAAACATTATGTTTTTAGATCTAAAAATACAGTATAGAAGATAAAATATTAACTTCAACAACAAAACAAATCATACACACATAAGAATGAACACAAGAATTAGAGAAAACCATTGAGGTAGGGTAACACCGTCAACTATTCCTTAAGGAAAGAAACACTCCTCAAGCAATACTTGTTTGTCTATTACAATATACATCACTATGATTCAGTACATTGCTTATACTTTTATATATAGTAATATCTACCTCCTAGGAACATTTTAGAGAAGGAAAATTCTAGTAAGTTAAACCTTCTAGTAAACCTTCTTACATTCATTAACCTCCTAGGCACATTCTAGAGAGGGAACAATCTAGTAGGAGGAACCTTCTAATAATCCTGCTTACATTCATTTTTTCACACTATTACATAAGTCACATTTATTAAAAATGACCTCCATACACAACAATGCATAGTCATATATCTATTGTTATTCTCATTGGCTACCTCCCTAGGTACCCCATATTCCCGCCCTAGGTACAGTACATAGAGGAGAAAGTGAAGAAGCTTGAAGGAGACATGCCAACTATAAAATTGACTAACCCACAAACTTCAAAAGGTGACGCAAATAACTATATGTTTTCTATTAGTGAGTCTTAGGCCTTGCATGCTCATACTTCTCATTAAGTAAAATTACCCAAAACAAATGTAGCATATTAAATTCCAGAATAGTGTGATCATGGATGTATATCATGTACTTAGGTTAAGCGCAAATTTGTTATGTGTACCACAACTAACTCAGAAGGAAAGAAGGTAGAATTTTGGCCAAATTGGTTTGTTGTGAAGGAGATGTAAAATAACTTTATTGTTGTCAATGAGGGCTTCCTTAACCCTATGGACATATTTTTTAAGTTATGTGACTTTCCTAAGAAGAAAATCTATTTCTAGGCCTTCTAGTATAAGGATTGAAAATGATATCACCTATATTTGAAAAGTATGTGAGTATTGTCTATGGATTGAACAAATCTTTGCATGGTTTGAACATCCACCCAAAGGCATGGTATTAGAAGATTGATCATTTTTTCCTCAATCTCCATTTCAAATGTTTTGAATTAGGTCATAGTATATATGTATTACATGTTAAAGTTGAAACTTTAATTGTTTTATTGTATATGGATGACTTGGTCATTAATAGAAACAATGTTGATTTAATTTTGGGTTTGAAGAAATAACTAACATATACATTTTTACATTGACCTTAGTTTATTTCATTTATTTCTAGGCATCCAAGTCTTACAAATGGATAATACTATCTTTATTTGTCAACCTAAATATAAAAAATGTGTTGAATATTTTATCCAAGTATAGAATAGAAAATTGTAAACCATAGGACCCTAAATATGTGTTGAATATTTTATATAAATCTAAAATAGAAGACTGTAAATCATGTACTACACCTTATTAGTCTAGAATAAAGCTAGACAAAAAAAATGTAGTTCTTTGAAAATTGACACTACACTTTATGAACAACTTATTGGTAATAACTTGTGATGTGGACTTTCCAAACTTAGTGTACTCTTCTTCTGGCTTGCCCAATCTTCATGTCCACATTCATCTTCATGAGATTTCATTTTAACGTACTTATGAAATTCCGTAGGTTGTCCAAGCCAGTGAAATTTCAGGACATAGTCCTTTTCCTGCTGTTATGTAAAGGATTCCACCACTAACAAGTCGGTAAGGTTTGAAAGTTATACAAGTTTGGTACATCGTGACGAAGAGGACAATAAGTGGTAATTTTTTTAACAATCACATATTAACATATTTTTTTTTACAATGACATATCAACATATGTAATAAGTATATATAATTGAATTCATTATATTACAATAAATTAGAATTGATTTTAGCTGTAACTGATTGAACACCGTTTTTTGTTTTCATAAAATTCATTGGGAATGTTCAGGAATGTTTGGATGAAAATAATAGAACGTGATAAGCAATAAATATTTGACAATAACATTACACTGCAATTGAAAGATATAAATTGAATTCATTATATTACAATAGATTAAAATTGATTTTAGCTATAACTGATTGAATACCATTTTTTTTCCCTAAAATTCATTGGGAATGTTTGGAAGATATAAATTGAATTCATTATATTACAATAGATTAGAATTGATTTTAGCTATAACTGATTGAATACCATTTTTTTTCCCTAAAATTCATTGGGAATGTTTAGATGAAAATAATAGAACGTGATAAATAACACAATTTTTTTGTTTCCCTAAAATTCACTGGGAATGTTTGGATGAAAACAATAGAACGTGATAAGCAATAAATATTTGACAGTAACTTTACACTGCAATTGAAAGATATAAATTAACATATACAATCGAAAGATATAACATGTATATCATTGTTGTAACTGCAAGATATAAATGTATACATCATTGGATGTACACTCTTTATATACACTAACATATATCCTTTTCTTATTATGTTTTTTTCAGAGATTCTAACAACAAGAATATCAAATTTAGTATATCGCAGTGAATATCAACAGATGCAATCGGATACTATTGAATTCAATAAATTGCAATAAATTAGAATCCATTTTAGGTATAATGGATGGAATATAATTTAATTTTTTGGAATTCATGGATAACTGTGTGTATTTTATAAAAATAGTTAAATACATTATATAAGTTAGTATACATATAAGTTAGTATACATAATAAGGAGAAAATTCTGTTCCAGGGTTTTCATGGTTTTGAGTTAACAAACTTAATTCAAATCCTACTTACAAAATGTAAAAGAGAAAAAAAATAGGAAATTTGAAACAAACTGTTTTTGGTTAATGCTTAGTTTGAAGAGGAATGCAAAATAACAAATAAAACTTTGAAAAAGTCAAGCCAGAAAGACATAAACATAAAAGCCTACAAACAAATAGTAAGAAATAAAAAAACTAATTTCATGATGTCAAGGAGGAACTAATTTTCTTGGGGAAAAATAACCCCAAGTTATTTTGGAAGGAAAGTCAAACCAGAAAGAAATAAACTGAAAATAATATCACAGCTTCTCAATGGTTCTAGTATGCAAAACAACTTTATGAGCAAGATCCTAAGGTTGACCCTTTGGTCAACACTACTACTAAGCTCTTCACAGTGCAAAAGATTGAGGTGGGTATCAAAAAGTTGGAGGTTGGAAAAATAAAAGATTTAGTCTAACTCCAAACAAAATATCTAAAATGGGGTTCAAAAACTCTTGCACTGGAAATTTTCAACATCATTCAGCAACGATTCCCTACAAGAGTCTAGCAATAAGGCTTTTCAAGAGTGAGGATGTCAACAATCCCTCCGTAAGACTATAATGATAAACCCCTTGTTTGCAAAGTTAATAGGAAGTATGCTAGAAAATAGAATCAACAAGTGAATGGAAGAAAAAGATAAGCGCCCCAAAGGGCAAGCAGGTTTCAGACCTAAACATTCAACTATTGATCACAGTATAACATTTCCATAGGTTTCAGACCTTTGGGCAAGAGGTTTCAGCCATTTTCCAAGTGTGTATGTTCTACACCTCAAGAAAAGTGGAAACAGAAAAGCATTTCATTTTAGAGTGTAAATCTTTCAAAGACAGCAGGGACAGTTATGTAAGTATCTTAACAGCTAGCTCTTAGAATAATTTATCCAGCCAAGAGAGAGCAGAGAAATTAAAAACTGAAATGCAAAAATCAATATGTTAAATTGTCTGTCCCATAAACTATTGGTAACCTATTGAACCTTAAAATTTATTTATTTCTTTCTATATTTACATAACTTTGCCATGAAAAGTGGAAATGCACCCATTTGGCTCTGTTGGGCCTTTCAAAATTTCTTAAATGCTGTAAGGACAAGCACCTGATATTTAATAATTAGAATAGCGGGGCACCATTTTTTATTCACTAGTATTTTGCAGCTTTTACGGTTTGAATCCTGTCCAGAAAAAAAAATGCATTGCGTGTATTGTACCATCTTTGAACATCTAATACTGAACAAGAGGTAACCGCTGCACGGTGCCACACTGCCGAAATCTTTGCGGTGATTCTGGGCCTCCACAAGTGATAGCAATTTTGGAGTGTTTTCCCATCAGTTTGACTTTAGATATAGTATATTAAGGTTCGCCATGAATGAATGATGAACCAGAACTGCGCGTATCAGTTTCAGTCTTCCTGTTCTGAAATTTCGTATTCACTACATTTAGGGTAATAAACAATCACTATGAGTCCATGTAACTTTTTTTTCTTCTAACGGTTATTTATTATATATATATTTTTATATCTTATTGCCACTGTTTTTGTTTAGCATTATTATGCTTTTATTTGTTTTTGTTTTTTTATAATGGACTTAATGTCCACTACTAAAAATACTGGAGGTTTCAAAATTGATACATAGTTTACTTTAAAAAAATTCAAATAACAATATAAAAATACTCGAGGTTTCAAAACTGATACATAGTTTACTTAAAAAAAACTCAAATAACAATATAAAAGTTCCAAACAGATTGGAGCAAACCATATTTTGAGAAATGTACCCACTAGGCACTATATGGAAAGATCATTAAAATTAAAGAATGGATGTTATTAACTTAACAGGGTTAAAACATACATAAACAATAAATCATTATTATTAAAAAGTGTTTTATATATAACAATCATTCAATTATATATTAGTTAAGGATGATGGATTAGAGGGATGAATGGGTTAGAGGTTAATCAATTAGTAATTAATAAATTATTTAAATTAATTGTAATCATAAAAAATTAATGAGAATTCATAAAAAAATTTTAATAAAATATATAAATTAATTAAAATTACAAAAACATTAATAAAAATTTATAAGAAAATTGATTAAATATATTAAAAAATGTGTTAAAATATAAACAAAGAAAAAATAATTCCATTTAAAATAAATAGTCTTCCATCATTTAAAAATAAACCATTTAAAACTTTTCATATTAGATTTTATGATGACTATATCAAGTTCTAATAATTTATTTAAAAAAATTATAAACCAATTAAAAAAATACTTTTTAACTTTTTACTATTCATTTGATTATAGTAGAGATTTCATTATATACATAAAGTCATATAATTGATGACTCTTCATTAATTGGTGACTCTTCGGGAGATTTTATTATATACTCCCTTCGTTAATTGGTGATATACTTTTAATTTACTCACATCCTTAGACTCTTCTTCTCACAAAATGATAGCAGGTCATTCCCAAGTTGGGGCTTAAACTCCACTTGGAAAGGAAAAACTATCCAGAAAAGGTCTCTCCATAGCAATGCTCATATTTCAGGTGCCAAGTTTTATGAGCTAGCCTACAGTATCTAATTTTCCCACATGATTGTCCCACCCAGGGAGTGTGCCCCATCGACTTCCCCACTTTCCTTTTGGGCTTCAACAATAAGTCAGATAGAAAATCTTTTAGTTCTGTAGCTGCAATTTTACACCTTTTGGGAAACAATTCTAACCAATTCTCTCACCCAGAGAAGATGCTTGCTAGATTCACAACCCATCTCTTCAACAACACTTCTCTCACTTGGAGAGAAATGCACATGATTCTGACAACCCACTTCTTAATTCCCAACAAATCCCTCTTCAAGCATCCTCAAGAAAAAATGGAGATGATAGCAAGTATGTACAACAACAACAACATGGAGATGGTACAAATGATGGAGAGCAGGACAACATGCTTGAATGGTTGAAAAATGAATGATTGAGGTCCCCCAAAAATGCACTAAGGTTTTCTTCTTTGTTTTCATGCTCATGAAGTGCCACTTGTCACTTTTGAAACTTCCTTGTGAACCACTTGGTGATTTGTTCCCCTTTTCCAAAGACTTAGGACAAAAATAATCTTCATGCCTTTTTTCCTTTGTTAGAAATATCTAATTAATATTTCCTTGGTTTAAGCCCCATGGATTACTTCTCTTATTAGACCTTTATCCCCCTTTCCCATCTAGTGGAGTTTATACCCCCATACTATTTCTGTTAGGATGCTCTGCGATAAATACTGTGATTTTATTAATATCTGAGTATGTGATTAAAAAATACTCAGGCCCATAATATCCTCGCTCACCAGCCTATGAAAAAATATATACAATTACAACTAGGGTCAACCTCGAGTATTACATAAAGAAGGATGAGTTTGTAGGGACCTAAATCTCTAGGTAGATTCACTTTCAAACAAGTGGGAATGAGTATCCTAATGTTTTATTGAAGAAGATGGAGGATTTATTTGATAAAACCATTGAAACTTAGGTTAAGAAGACTGAAAAATAATTTATCTCTCTCAATATTCTCTTCCTTGAAAGAATTGAAGATTACTTGGCTCACGTGAAGAAACTTTAGTTGAAATTTGGGTGAGTGTGGAAAGTATTTTCCAAATAAATATGGTCAAGTCATAAAATTAATCCCAATATATCTAATTACACCTTATGATGTATTTTATTCAATGTTTTGTGCTAGCTAGACTTTCAAAAAACATGGTGCTAAGGATTAATTTTTTTATTCTTTCTATGGTTTGTTGATTATGAAATAGGAAAAAATTCTTGATGAAGGGAAACTTGAGGTTAATCAAGAAGCCCATTTTCTTAAGGGAAAGAGTAGATGTAATTACAAAGAAAGAGGTTGACAATGCAGCTAGGAGAAAGAACATGATTGCATGAACCAAAATGTTAAGAATAAACATGGTGATTGTAATTTGACTAATAAAGGTATAAATAAGAAAATCTATCGTTATTGTGTATTCATAAGGCCTTATAGTAGAAAAATAATGACCTAAATTGTTATGTTATTAGATATGAAAATATAATCTAGAAGATAAACCCTTAACTGCAACGATACACGTAATCATGCACACACAAGAATGAACACAAGAATTAGAGAAAACCCTTGAGGTAGGGTAACACCATTAACTATTCCCTAAGGAAGGAAACACTCCTCAAGGAATAATTGTTTATCTATTACAATATACCTCACCACGCTTCATTACATTGATTATACTTATTTGTATAGTAATATCTACCTCCTAGGAACATTTTAGAGAAGGAACATTATAGTAGGTGGAAGCTTCTAGTAAACCTTCTTGCATTCATTATTTTAAGACTATTGCATAGGCCTTATTTATTAAAAATGACCTCCATACATAGAAATATATAATGATATATGTATTATTGTTCCCATTGGCTACCTCATATATCTATTGTTGCAGTATGATTTTATTTAACTTGCACCAAAGCTTCATCAACTTATCTTCCACATTAATACTAACTGTACTCACTAATTTCATCCAAGGATATACAATAATATCATCGACATCATTCATATATATGGCATGAAAATCAAAACACAACACATATTTATCCGTGGTAAGATTCAAATATTTAAAAATTTGTGTAGACTCACCTTCAACTTGTGTACTTTGGTTATGTTTTGTAGAAACTTCAAATCTATTATCCAAATGAACATTGATGAAATTTTGTTGGCAATTAGGGTTAATAGAAACAATGGCCTTTTCTTTATGAATAGACCCATGAACCTTTAATATAGAGTTGTCACATCAAAATAAATTGTTGGTGCTCTATTTATCCTTTTTCCCAACATGAGACCACCTATATAAAAATATTTTTTCAAATTATTCAATGGAGAGTTCCATCATCTTTCCATGGTTAAGAAACTTCCACAAAAAATAGGCTTATAGATAGAGGATATAATACTCCTATTATACTATAAAATATATATATTTCCTTTGTAAATATCCACTGCAATTTTTTTTACTCTCTGTTATTACCCAACAACAATTCAAGACGCAAGATTTATCGAGATTATTATGCATGGCGTAAGAGAAAATATTTAATAAAACCCATCATATCTCGGTTTTAAATTCAAGGCGCATGACTACGCAAAATCACATTCGATCATCTATCAAGGTTAATTCTCAGACGCAAGAAAATACAATCACTAAGTCATTCACCTATCATCGCTATTCTAGGAGCGTAAGTGTAAACAATCCAATTTAAATGGTTCACGAGAAACTAGCTACTATCGAAGGCATTGGGATGGAAGGACTACGACTAATAAAATCCTTGATGCATCATAATTAAGGGGGTACAAGAAGCGCGAGGTTAGGGTAACGTAAATCATTCATACATTGCATTTGTTCAAAGGGAAATATAATCGTCAAATGATCTAAAGCGCAAGGTGTCTAATCTAACACTTCGGGGGCGATGAAGGATTTCCATCCACACAGATCAACCAAATTCAAGGCTTGCGAAGGTAATCAACTTCTAGTTTTGGTTTACATCAAAAGTGTTGTTCCTAGATACTTAACACTGTATCGGACGATTTACATAAACCTACCTTAGATCCCTCCCCACAAAGTCATCATTAACACTATATACCCATCTCCAAAGAACTTGTAAATGAGACCTCAATGATATGGAAATGATTATTTAATCGTTAAAAGACAAGGTTGTAAAACAAGGAACTAATAGGTCATGGGATAAATAGGAGATTATAGTCCTTACTGAAGCTTAGTCCCTCAAGGAGTTTAATTAAGTTTTAATTCTAGGGAAATCAAAATCTACACCTTAATTTATGAGTTTTAAACACATCAAATCCACAAATAATATAAAATTTATTCAGTAAAGAATATCCATTAGCAAAGGACGTAAGAAGCAAGATTTGAATCTCGTTCCTTCGGGCTTGACATAAATTCAGTGGCTGTCAGTAAGGGTTAAATTTAAATTAGAATACGATTGCTAGCCTGATAGGAAGTGATTGCTATCAATAAGGATTTTAAAATAAAATCGAAACTATCTCAACTCACGGGCCTGACATGTAAGGTTTATGTCCTAGAGAAACAAATCAATTCTGGAACTGAGGCCCTAAGGAGAGTAGGATATTTAGACACTTAGGAGTTAGTAAGATCTACTTGGTCTATTGTGTCGTTAGGTAAAAGTGTGTTTTCTAGTGTGTTTCTTTAGTATACATTAGTAAGCATTTGTAGTTAGGAAATCTGACGGTCACGATATGTTCCCGACATAGAGTGATCTGATGGTTCATACTCTCCTCGATCTTAACGACCATTGATCCATGGCTTAACACCCAATTGGTCCATGATCTCTATTTAAAGAGCATGGAAGGTCATTTTCTGATGATCGATTGTGAGAAATGCTCTTGTAAAATCTCTCTGTAATCTTTTTCTTTGCATTAATAAACTACTCCAAGTGGCCACGTTGGCTAGGGTCGTGGATGTTTCTCCGTAGGGGTTTTACCATGTGAAAACATTGGTGTGTTGATCTTTGATCTGGTTATGTGAGTGGTTACTGAAGATGTTCGTCCTCTGTTGGAATACCTGTGTTGTCGAACATGGTATCAGAGCCTGTTTGAAGAATCGCTCCTGTTGAAGATCGAGATCGTGAAGCCGAGTTGCCTTATCTCCACTTTCTGCCATTTCCATACATTTATGATTTGAGAAGACTGTTTCATTGCGTCCAGAGCGCTAGTTTCAGTCAGGAACACTTTTCTTTCACTTGAAAAGGTTTTCGTTTGCCCAAGATACAGCCATTACAGTCAGATCAGGAGGTATAAAGTTTGAATATGCATTTTTAAATTTTTTTGCAAAGTAGTATTTTGATTTTATTTCAGTTTTGTTTTATTTATTTCTGGGTTACTACTCTTTTAGA
This sequence comes from Picea engelmannii, assembly GCA_009831015.1. NCBI lineage: Eukaryota > Viridiplantae > Streptophyta > Pinopsida > Pinales > Pinaceae > Picea > Picea engelmannii. Next base: position 145,983 of record ML795223.1, on the reverse strand, counting down.
TCTGCGTATTCTCTTTGCCCCACGCCCTGTGCGATCTTGGCAAATCAGAAACATATAGGAAAATGTGCATCTTCCGGGTAAGCTAACCGAGATTTAACCCTTGTTGTCATTGAGAAGCGAAATTTTTTTCTTGTGTGAAAAGAATTTTTTTTAGCACGCTCTCCAAGGTCGTCTTCAAGAACAACAACAACACCAACAACAATCCTTCTTCTAAACATTACAATATGTTTTACCAGATCATTTGGTTAAAAGTTGTCTTATTAAGTAAGAGGACTTGAGGTCAAGTCTCTCTTTTGTTACCTCTTTTGAAAAAGTTCATGCTAAAATTGTAAAGTGTATTTCACTTCAAGTATAAAAGTGAATCACTATAAGTAGCTTTAATATTTTATTTTAGAATTATTTATTTTGCATGCAACTTTTCTGTTATAAAGTAACTTCATTGTAAAAGTGATCCCCTCTTCTCTTTATAAAATTGGGTCACTTCATAAAACAACTTACACAATCACGTGGTCATTTGGTTACCGATTGTGCCTTTTTTAAAAAGGGCATAAATCTAACATCAGAAGTCCGTTTCCATTGCCATTTTATTTAAAATTGCATAATTTTTCGAGCTCTTTCCATCCAGATCACCAGTTTCATTTTTTAAATCCACATTATCTGCATATTTAATATGGATTCTACAAGTACTGTCTTGCTTACCAACAACAACTACTTCCAATGGAAATCTGATATGGAAGATTTATTAAGAAGTAAAGGCTTGTACCAGATTACCTTGGAAAAGGAAAAAGAACCCACTGATGTTAATAAGAAATCCAAGTGGGATAATATAAATGATGAAGCACGTGTACTAATTGGAATTTCCATCTCTCCTGATTTAAGGTACCACCTTCAAGATATTGATGACACCAAAGAAGCTTGGAACATGATTGAATCTGTGTTTGGTAAACTCAATATTATTCGAGCACAACAGTTAGAAAATAAAATACTGACCTTGAGTCCAAATGATTTTTCTTGCCTTGGAGACTATCTATCTAGGTTTAAAACACTTAGAATTTTATGTGAAGAATGTAAGATAAAGATGGAGGATGAGCATTGCATCTATCTTATTCTTTCTAATCTATGTACTACATATTCTATGTTTGTATCTACCTTTTATGCCATGAGAGAGGCTCTAGGGGAAGAAGCTTATGAAAAACCCACTCTTGAGTCCTTTTGTGCTTCTTTGATTCGAGAGGAAGATAAGCTTGTACAATTTGGAGTGATCAACATTGCAGGTCACTCCAACAAAGCCTTAGTTGCCCAACAGAAAGATAAACCCAAGTATCCCAAGAAGAAACATCCTCGCTACAACAACAAACGACATAAGGGTCCCAAACCTGCTCAGACAACTTTAGGTCCTACTAGTGACAAAGGAGAAAAATATAAAAGTAAGAATACTAACATACATTGCAACTTTTGTGATAAAGATGGTCATGATGAATCCAAATGTTTCAAGAAGATGACAGCTTTAGAAGCATCGATGAACAAGCACAACATAAGTATTGATTCTACTTCTTCTTCTCATGGACATGCACTTTCTGCTTCTAGTTTCTCCTTCAATTCAAATTCTACTACTACTTCTTCTTCTGATGAGTGGCTTATTGATTCAGGAGCATCTTATCATATGGCTAAGGTTAAAGCCATATTTTCTGCTCTAAATGAATGTAACACCAAGAAAATATTTGTTGGTGATGATATATCTCTTAGTGTTGTAGGATATAGAACAATTCAAGTAGATAATGGTCATTTCAATGATGTATTATGTGTTCCAAGTCTTTCTTATAACCTTCTATCAGTATATCGAATCACTCATCTAGGTGAAGGTAAAACCATCGAGTTTTCACCTCACCAAGTTGTAATCAAGGATCTAAAAGATCCTAAACATGTTCTTGCAACTGGAATTGTTGATAATATTACCAGGTTGTACAAGTTTGACAACTTTGGGTCATCAACTTTTTCATCAGTTTTTGTTGCTCATAGCGATGACTTGAGCAAACTTTGGCATGAGCGGTTTGGTGATATAAACTATCGCTCATTGCAACAACTATGTAATCAACAAATGGTGACTGGTCTTCCTCTTGTTTCATGTAGAGATGGTGTTTGTGCCGGTTGTGTTCTCAGAAAACATCATCAGGACAGTTTTGACAAACGTGTCTCTTGGCATGCCTCGAGTCCTTTGCATCTTGTTCACAGTGATTTGTGTGGTCCACTTTCTTCTCCTTCTTTTTCTGGGTGCAAGTATTTCTTAACTTTCATTGATGAATTTTCCATATGTACTTGGGTTTACTTCTTAAAACTCAAGAGTGAAGTTTTTGACAAGTTTTTTGGCCTACAAGGCCCTTGTAGAAAAGCAATCTGGACATCAAATTCAAAGGTTAAGAACATATAATGGAGGCGAATGTGTAAACAATAATTTTACAAGCTATTGCACTACACAGGGAATCCAAATGCAATACACTGTTCCATATACACCACAACAAAATGGTGTTGTTGAGAGAAAGAACCGCACATTAAAAGAAATGGCTAATTGTATGATCCAATCTAAGGGATTAAGTCTAAAGTATTGGGTGGAAGCCATCAACTGTGCAAAGTACATAGTAAATCACACTCCCACAAAGTCTCTTAAAAATATAACACTCGAAGAATCTTGGACTAAAATTAAACTAGATGTAAGTCACTTTCGTGTATTTGGCAGTATAGCATGGGCTCACATTCTTGATGAGGAAAGGAAAGCATTGCAACCTAAAAGTGATAAGTGTATATTTGTTGGTTATTCTAAAGATGTCAAAGGTTACATACTTCTTCAATCAAATTGTAATCAAATTATTATTAGAAGAGATGTTAAATTTGATGAAAATCTCTTGGCCTGCTAGCCTAATTCGACGATTGTGCCTTCTTCGGCCTGCGAGCCATCTTTGACATTTGCGCCTTCTTATGATCTAGTTACTTCTTCAAATGATGATAGTGAGGATGAAAATCCACCTCCGCCTGCTCACTCTCCTCCAAATGAGTCCTTTGAACCTAAACCAACACCAACTCCACCGCTTCCTAGATGGGTCCGTTCAACATGAAAAGCAGCTGGTGATCTTGTCAGTGATCCTTCAAATCAGCGTTAGACACGTTCACAGTTCCAGCAAACCTCTTCTCTTTTGTCTCAAGTCTCAGAAACTCATAATCCAGAGACATTTGCAGAAGCTTCAATTCATCTAGATTGGGATACAACAATGAATGAAGAGTATCCTTCTTTAATGGAAAATGATACTTGGGATCTTGTACCTCTTTCAAAAGGAAGAAAACTTATTATATGAAAATGGGTCTATAGAACTAAGTATGCATCAGATGGAAGTGTTGAAAGACACAAGGATCGGTTAGTTGCCAAAGGATTTTCCCAAGTTGAAGGAATTGACTATAATGAAACCTTTGCCCCTGTAGCAAAAATGAATTCCATCTGCCTTGTTCTTGCCCTTGCTGCCTCACATAAATGGGAGGTCCATCAAATGGATATTAAATCTGCCTTCTTGCATGGATATTTGCAAGAAGAAATCTACATGGAACAACCTCCTGGCTATGTCTAGAATGAATCTAGCCTTGTTTGTCGCCTCAAGAAATCTCTTTATGGTCTCAAGCAAGCTCCCTGAGCTTGGTATGCCAAAATGGATAGCTTTCTTATTGCCACTAGATTATCTAGATGCCATTCTGATCCTAATGTTTATACCAAGAAAGTAGGAAGCCATCTCATAATCCTTGTCCTTTATGTTGATGACCTTATCCTTACTAGTAGTGACTCAAAAATTTTAAACCATGTGAAAACCAGCCCAAGAAGAAATTTGAAATGACAGACTTAGGCTTTTTGCACTATTTCCTTGGACTCCAAGTTTTGCAAACCAATGAAGAAATTTTTCTTTCTGAGTCTAAGTATGCTTGTGACCTTCTTCGTCACTTTCCCATGGATGATTGTAAACCAACCCCTTCACCCTTCTAGTTTGGAGTCAATATTTCTTCCACATGTACTTCTCCTGAAGTTGATGCCACCCTGTATCGTCAGTTAGTTGGTAGCCTCTTATACTTGACTCATACCCATCCTGATATTTCCTTTGTTGTTGGTCTTGTTGCCCGATATATGCAAACACCCCATGAAAGCCATTGTAAAGTAACTAAAAGGATACCTCACTATGTTTGTGGTATAGTTTAGTTCATGATACATTATAGTTCAGGGGGGACTCCTTTATTGGTTGGTTTCACTGTTTTAGATTGGGCCGGAGACCCTGATGATCGGAAGTCTACTGCAGGATATGTTTTCAGCCTTGGTTCAGGACCTTTCAATTGGGCTTGTAAGAAACAACAGGCTATTGGACTTTCTTCAGTAGAAGCAGAGTATTGAGCAACAGTAAATGCAAGTGAGGAAGCCCTGTGGCTTTGACAGATCCTTTCAGAGTTTGGATCCCAGCACCAACATCTGACCAACCTTGGGTGTGACAATCAGAGTGCCATCAATCTCGACAAAGAACTAGTTCAACATCAGCATAGAAAACACATCGAGCTACACATGCACTTCATCATAAATATCATTCATGATCAAGTTATTGAAGTACTCTTTTTCCCTACAAAAGATCAAGTTGCAGACATTTTCACAAAGTCTCTTACAGAAGTGAAGTTTTCCAAACTTCGATCTATGTTAGGAGTTCAGGAAGTTGTCATTAATGGGGGATAGGCTCTAATGCCTCCTTCCTTCTCCTATTGTGTCAGTATTGAAAATCCTTCAATCCTATCCCAAGTTGTTCTTAAGGGGGAATGTTAGGATATTTAGACACTTAGGAGTTAGTAAGATCTACTTGGTCTATTGTGTCGTTAGGTAAAAGTGTGTTTTCTAATGTGTTTCTTTAGTATGCGTTAGTATGCATTTGTAGTTAGGAAATCTAACGGTCACGATATGTTCCCGACATAGAGTGATCTGATGGTTCATACTCTCCTCGATCTTAACGACCATTGATCTGTGGCTTAACACCTGATTGGTCTATGATCTCTATTTAAATAGAATGGAGGGTCATTTGCCGATGATCAATTTTGAGAAACTCTCTTGTAAAATCTCTTTGTAATATTTTACTTTGCATTAATAAACTGCTCCAAGTGGCCGCATTGGCTATGGCCATGGATGTTTCCCCGTAGGGATTTTACCATATGAAAACATCAGTGTTTTGATATTTGATCTGGTTATGTGAGTGGTTACTGAAGGTGTTTGTCCTCTGTTTGAATACATGTGTTGTCGAACACTATCCCCATACTCAAGAAAAACTCAAAGAAGAGGCAAGCATTCTAGGAAATTAATTACACGCAGATTGCAATCCACATATGTAGGAAAATGCAAAGCAGAGGCACACGTTCTAGGAAATCACTGAATTCATGGTAGCAAGTAACGATCTCTTTGGTGAGATCACTGAGGAAAATGAAGGGATAGTAAATAAGTGAAACCATTGGTTTCCTTTCCTTTTCATCTCAGGTTTAGTCAGACCAAGTGCGGAGGGTGATTTCCTTTCCTCACCTATGGATCAAAGAGAAAGAGACTTGGCTCTTACTTGGCTCGTAATTATAAAACATAACATTCTAAAATAACTTAAAAAACAACAACATTATAGATAAATGCATTTTAATATAAATCCTGAAGTTTAAAATGTTCCACCTTATTTATACTTATAGGAACTTGATGTATTGAGTATATCACCAATAAGACAAATGCAGTGGAGGACCAATGTTGCATCCATAGGCGAGTCATCATTTGAACGACAAAGGTTTGAGATAAGTATGTTTAAATAGAAAGTTACATATATTGTCTATGCCTTTGTGAATAGATTAATATACCTATATACATCAATGTTGGGCTAAGGAATGGTGAAAACCCAATTCATCTACTATCAACAGTGTTTCAACCTCCCAGAATATAAAGGACCAAACAATGAGTGAGTTCCTACATGCCATCTCTAACTAAATATCACATTCTTTTCCGATAACTGTATTAAAACAATAGTACATTAAAGATATCAATTGCAATTACACATTAAGTCCCTAAATATTTATGATAACGATAAAACTGTAATATATATCTAGGTGTCTAGGTTAAGGGTTGAAGCTTTAGCTTCCAAATTTGTGAAACAGTTATCGTCCCATATACATTAAAAGTTATTGTGATCAGGAGGTACCATACACCTATCCAACAATCCCCTATAAAGAACTAATACAATGATCCAATGTTATATGACATTGATGCAGTGGATTTGATATGCACCAATTTAGGGATACAAGGATTTAAGGGTTTAACAATAGAGTGGTAGAAGAACAATCCAGGGTTTTTATTGATCCCGATTTATGTAGGAACACGATGAAATACATAAATACACATAAACGAGGAGATGCAACGGAAATAAGACTTCATTTCATTAATAACAAATGACTGAAAAATGCTTACAGACAGAATGGAAATAAACTAGCTAGGGCGTTGGTAGCTTATCTCTAAGAAGAGATGTGGTGGCTACTGGCCTCTGAACTACCTATTACAATGAGGCTCGAAGGCCTATATATTATTGAGAAACAATGGAAAACCCTAAACATCCAAAAACCTAACCCTAGGAGATGAAACGCCAGAATATGGGCCACGTTGGGGTAAATTGGTACATCAATTTCCTGGGGTCGTAACTTTGGCATACTATCTCCGTTTGACGCACATGATACATAGTTAGAAATATCTATCTGAGGAATACATCGCTAACAGTGAATAATGAGTCCGGAACAGGTTCATATTCACCGCAGCATTCATGCCCAAAAAATGTCGTTTAGGGCCTCAAAACAGCTCCGGAAGTTCAGGACCCGAAGAACTGCTAAAAATAGTAAATTGTGCTACAATTAAAGAAACTAAAAAATTGAAAGAAACAATGGTGTGGGTCCAAGTGGAATAGGTCGGTGGCCACCAATATCCACCTGGATCAATCCTCCCCCCTTAGGAAGCAATGGTCCCCATTGCGTTGAGTTCCTCCATGAGATGAGGAAACTTCTGTTGAACTTGGTCCCTGGTGAGCCACTTGCCCTCGTGAAGGAGTTGGCCTTCTTTGACAACTCGATATAGCTGGATCCTCTGTTGGCAGGTGTTCTTGATTTGTGTGTCCATAATTCGATCAGTTGTGGCTTGTTCCATGCAATCTGGGTTTAACTCTATTGGTGTGAGTTGTTCTGCCATGTCGGATGTGTCTAGTAGAGGTGGAAAGTAGGGCCGAAGGCGGTCCACATTAAACACTGGGTGCAGACCAAGGAATGGTGGAATACCAAGATCAAAGGAATTGTTCCCTACAGCCTTGGTGATGGTGTATAGCCCATATCGGAGTGGGCAAATCTTGCAGTAGGGTCCAGCGAGGCCCTCCTTTTGCAAATGTAGCCACACTTTGTTGCCCACCTGGAAGTTGTGTGGCACCTGATGTTGATCATGTTGTTGCTTGTACTTAGCATTTTCTCTATCCAAGATGTCATGAACTTATTGGTAGACATGGGCTGAATCTTCCCGAGTAGCCGCAAATGGCATGGCTACGTCAATGGGACATAGTGGCTGGAATCTCAAGCCCACTTGAAAGGGGATGTGGTTGGTTGAACTATGGAGAGACCGGTTGTAGCTGTGTTGTACATAGGGGAGGCTCTCATCCCATGTGCGTGAATTCTTTGAGTTGTACATGCACAAAATGTGTATAATCATCCGGTTGACAACCTTTGTCTGGCCATCAGTTTGCATATGGAAAGTTGTGGACTTGGTGAGCTTGGTGTCCAACATTGACCAGAGGCTGGACCAAAATGTATTGAGGAACCTGTTGTCCTGAAATGAAATGATAGATTGTGGGATCACAAAGTGTAGCCACACTCGTTCAAAGAAGATTTTAGCAGTGGCTTCTTCTATGATATTCTTCTTGCAAGCCATCATAATAGATATCTTCGAGAATCGGTCGACGACCACAAAAACATAGTCATTTCCATGCTTAGTAGAAGGAAGGCTCGACATGTAATCCATAGAGATGGATTCCCAAGGTTGACTGGGGGTAGGAAGCGGAGTATAGAGGCCTTGCTTCTTGATGGTCAGTTTGGCAATGACGCAAGCAGTGCAGGACTTGATGTACTTCCCGACATCCTGTTGAAGGTTCGGCCAATAGAAATACTTTTGCAGTACTGCCATGGTCTTCTCGACCCCGAAATGCCCAGTGACTTGACTGTAGTGCACCTCCCAAATCATCTTGGCACGCTCGCTTGAAGGAACACAAAGGTGTCCCAGGTGACAAAGCAGGGCATCCTAGAGGTGAAAATTGGAAACTTGCTTACCCTCCAAGAGTGTATTGTATGTGTGGTCGAAATCTGGATCACTTGTGTAGAGAAGCGACTAATCGAAAGTCTCGTTCCCACAAGATTTGAGCACAGTGGTTAGTGCCACGATGGGTGGTCGACTGAGGCAGTCTGCAACATTACTAGTGTTTCCTTTCTTGTACTTAATGTTCAAATGAAACTATTGAAGGTATGTGGACCACTTCTGATGGCGATTTTTATACAACATCCCTTGTGTCTGTATGAACTGCAGGGGTCGGTGGTCTGTGTGGATGACCGTTTCCTTTCCCAAAATGTAATGCTTCCATTACCGACAAGCCTGCACAATGGAATACATTTCTTTGTCATAAGTGGGATACTTCCAGACTGTGTCGGAAAGTGTCTCATTGTGATATGCCACCGGATTCCCATGTTGAGTAAGAACTGCCCCAATGGCATAGTCAGAGGCATCTGTCTCGATCTCAAATGGTTGTTTCAAGTCTGGTAATATGAGCACTGGTGCAGAGTAGAGGCGATGCTTCAACTCCCCGAACGCCTTCTGTTGAGATTCATACCAAAAGAATTTTTCTTTAGCTCCTCCCTTGGTGACTTGACTCAAGGGCCAAGTGATATGAGAGAATCCCAACACAAACCTACGGTAGAAATTGGCAAGACCTAAAAAGATGCGAAGCTCTATTAGGGTGGTTGGGGCTGGCCAATCCCGAATGACTTGGATCTTTGCTGGATCCACATGCACCCCCCTCTCATCAATAATGTATCCCAGATACTAAACCTGGGTCATGCTAAAAGTGCATTTCTCCAAATTGGCACACAACTTGTGTTGTCGCAGTGTTTGGAGGACCTGTCGGATGTGGTGGAGGTGCTCTTCCCAAGTCCGGTTGAAGATCAGAATGTCATCCAAGTACACCACTACAAATGAGTTGGTGAATGGCCGTAGGATGTAGGGATGATTTTAAGGATGGAAATTTATTTTAAAATGTAGAAACCTTGGTGAATCTTACTAATCCTTCATATGCCAACTATAAATGTTTGGCGATATTTTTGTAAAAATATTCAAATTTCTAAGGATTTTATATAGGTTTTATAATTTTTTGGCGATTTTAAGGTAAAATAATTTTATCCAATAGAATTTGGGCGAATCATTTTTAAAATAGCGAATCTCTTTTTTGGAAAAACCATGGAAAATTAGCCCATGAGCGAAATTTAGCCCCTAAAATCATCCCTGGTAGGATGTCGTCCATTAGCCTCATGAAGATTGCAGGAGCATTTGTCAACCCGAATGGAATGACCAACCATTCAAAAAGGCCATCCTTGGATTTGAAGGCAGTCTTCCACACATCAGAGGGTTCGATTGGTACCTGGTGATACCGTGACTTCAAGTCGATCTTGTTGAAATATTTCACCCCCTTGAGTTGGTCCAGAAGGTCATCAATCCATGGGATCGGGTACCTATTCTGAACAGTGATATTGTTTAGTGCCCGATAGTCAATGCAAAGTCTCCAAGTCCCATCCTTCTTTTGCACCAACATGATCGGGCTCCCACAGGGTGATGAACTCGGCCGGATGTGACCTTTTTGCAACAGCTCCTGAATCGGCCTCTTGATTTCATCATTCTCCAGAACATAGCGCCAATAGATGGGTCCATTGGGCAGTGGTGCACCTGGGGTCAGATCGATGGGGTGCTTGACCTGACAATGTAGAGGCACCCATGCAGGGGAGGTGAAGATGTCCTCGTACTCCTCCACAACCCTATCCATCTGTTGTTTTCGTGCAGCGGGGCCCTGTCTGGAGGTCATGGCCACAGTCTTCCTCTTTCCCTCAGGGCAGATCATCAGGAAAACAAATTTCCTGGTTTTGGAAATGAGCTTACTGCATTGTTTTGTAGTAACCAAATAGATGGTGGTAGGCAGTGCTATCTCCGGTATCCTGTATAGCTTATTGCCCAAGGTGATAATAACAACATGAGGCCTGGACTCATACACAACATGTCACTTCCACAAGTACGGTTGGCCTAATAATACATCAGAAACATCAAGAGGAGCAATGTCAAATAATACCTCATCCGTGAAGGGCTTGATGTTGTAGGGAAGGCGACATTGTTGGCTGACGCAGAGGTCCCGTCCTTGGTGCAACCACCCTATGGTGTATGGTTGTGGGTGTGCTGTGGTTGGCAAGCCCAACCACTTCATGACCTCTACCGAGATGAGGTTTTTCTGGCTCCTGCTGTCGACAATGAACTGCAATAGGGAACCCTTTACCCACATCTTGGAATGGAAGAGACGCTCCGCCTCCTCTGGATCTTCTGGTTCCTCCTTCTAGATCTTCGTGGTGGAAATAGTGGCATTGGGCTCCGCATCGATAATCTACTTCCCCCTATCATTTCCCTTGTCGGGTTATGATTCAGAGTCGGAGCATGCATCTGATTCATAAGCCTTCAACTCGGCTACCAACGACTGCTTGGCCCGACACTCACTTGTGTTGTGAGTGGAGCTCTTATGGAACTCACACCACTTCCCCATGTCCTTTTTTGGCTTCGTGGTGTTGTTCTTTGCTTGTGGATTTGGTGGGTTATCATGGGCTGCTGTGCCTTGGCTTGGTCCTTTATTCTGTGGTTTGGTGGTACCTTTCCCTTACTTCTAATTTGCAGACCCAAAGTCTCACTTTTTTTGTTTGAACTTCTGCTCAATCTTGGCAGCATATCGGTATGCCACACCAAGCGAGGAGATGTCGAGGAACTCCATTTCCTCCTGAATGTATATGTGCAGACAACTGTGGTACTTTAACACCAAATGTTTCTTTGAATCTTTTATAACCAACTTTATGCGTAGGGTATGAAACAAATTCATCATCTCATGCACATCTTGATCCCTTTGCTGCTGCAGCGTAGTCCATTGTATGTATTTGTCCTCATAGCTCCCCATGGGAGAATATTGTTCCTTGATGGCATCTCGAAAATAATTCCAAGTGGGTGTGGCCGAGAATAGAGAGGGTTCCCCCTCTCCCTGTTTCTCCGAGTAGGTTTCCCACCAGTCCTTGACATGGGGGGCAGCTTTGAGGAGTGAAAAAAAATCCTTTCTCGGTCGAAAAATTCATGAACCGAGAAATATCCTTTTAACAGATTCAACCATCTATCTACGGCATATGCATCTATTTGGCACTCAAATATGGGAATTTCAAAGTTTAATTGTACCTTAAAAGGAGTGGTTCCTCTAGAGTGGTTGTTGGATGTTGATGCACCGCTAGTGGGAATCCGTTGAAGAATCTGGGCAAAGTTGTCCATCATCGCATTCCTTTGTTTCTCGAGGGCCTCCTTGAGCAATATTTTGATAGGATCTCTTTCTCCCTCATCTTTCTTTTCTTCCCCCATGGGCGGTCGTCGGGGTTTGCGAGATTGATCTTGCAAAGGTTCAACCAAATCGATCCCCAACTCCTTATACCCCGACCTCATTGGGGACATGCAAAGAAAGATCGAGAACGAGTAGACCGCTCTGATACCACTGATCCTAATTTATGTAGGAACACAATGAAATACATAAATACACATAAACGCAGAGATGCAGCGGAAATAAGACTTCATTTCATTAATAACAAATGACTGAAAAATGCTTACAGACAAAATGGAAATAAACTAGCTAGGGCGCTGGTAGCTTATCTCTGAGAAGAGATGTGGCCACTACTGGCCTTTGAAATGCATGTTACAATGAGGCTCGAAGGCCTATATATTACTGAGAAACAATGGAAAACCCTAAACATCCAAAACCTAACCCTAGGAGATGAAACGCCAGAATATGGGCCCCGTTGGGGTAAATTGGTACATCAATTTCCCGAGGTCATAACTTTGGCATACTATCTCCGTTTGATGCACATGATACATCGTTAGAAAGATATATCTGAGGACTACATTGTTGACAATGAATATTGAGTCCAGAACAGATTCATATTCGTCGGATCATTCATGCCCAAAAAACGTCTTTAGGGCCTCAAAACAACTCTGGAAGTTCAGGACCCGAAGAACTGCTAAAAATAGTAAATTGTGCTACAATTAAGGAAACTGAAAAACTGAAAAAAACAATGGTGTGGGTCCAAGTGGAATAGGCAGGTGGCCACCAATATCCACCTGGATCATTTATTGGGTAGAAACATAATTAAGATAGATCTTTACTAGTTTATACAAAAGGATCTATATGCATGGGGTTCAACATGTTCTATATAAATCAACAATACAACAAAAATCTAACAGATTGGATTCTAGATATCGAGTGAATTTGAAATATATTTTCCCACCAATCCTCACCATATAAATGAGGAAACCAGGGTGCATATATAAATATGAGATTTAAGGATAACCACATCAAGCTAACTTTCCCAATTAACATATATTCGATGATTTTAACAAAACATGATTCTATATACAAATTCTAACTAAATTGCAACAAAAAATTTAAAGGAGTACCGTAACTGCAGGCAAAGGATCTGAAGGGGATGTCGTGTGCCTGTGCTCCATCCAACTCTCACTTGGTAACCATTGAGATCTCACCGATACCTCCCAGCTAATGTTAGGGGTACTCTTCTTCCCCCTGAAGCCCCTGAGCCACCAAAGAGCCACACATACAAACCAGAGAAACCTAGCTCCCATCTCACCTCGCAAGGTCGAGCTACCACTCTCTAATCGAGTTGGGCATCCCAACTCCCACGACATAAAATCAATCAAGAAAAATATTGGCAGCATAATTTAATCTAGTGTCCAAGGATATCTTTCGATGCCATCGATATCCTCAAACATCTAGAGTCCTGCACACTCAGGAAAACCATTCAATAGCACATGTCGATATAAATATCATCAAATAACATATCATCAAATCCACAAACAACATCATGCTCCATAATCGAATCGGTAAATCATATAGTGAACCGGATCACTTGAACACAAGTGTCCACAAGAATAAGTCACGTCGGGTGTGCTCAAGAGCATGATGTTACATACACCCCCTCTTGTTTTAAACTTTGTCCCGAAGTTTCATAGTTAAATTGTCTAACACTATCAATATGTCTAGCTATCAAACAAAAATGGAAGTTGTTGACGCATATCATATGCATCCTCCCAGGTCGTCGAGTACGGACTTTAGTTGTCCCACTGGACCTTGACCTGAACGACTTTTCGACACTGTAGTTGTCAAATGTGATGGTCCATAATGCAGATTGGCTCTGCCGTGAGCGCGCCCTCACCCAACTTCTGCCAATAACTCAAGTCAATCACATGCATAGGATTACTGAACTAAAGTCGCACATAGATACAATATAAATATCGTGAAAATCCTCAGGAATGAGGCATGGATACATGTTAGTCCCTTCATAATTATGTTCGACATGATGCGCATCGACAAACCCTTATGTCGATCTTGCACTTCTTCTGTCCCATATCATTTTTATTTAGTCTTTCAATTTTTGGATCACTTCTGGTCCTACCAGGACCCCATCCTCGAAATCATCCCAACTCAAAGGTGTCTGACACAGTCTCCCATAAATAAACTCAAATGGCGCCATCTCAATAGTGCTTTGATAAATGTTTTCATATGCAAACTTGGCTAGCAGCCATAGCTAATCCCAATGTTTTTGTTGGTCCAAAACACACATACACAACACAACCTTCCCAAATTAGTTTTCTCCCTTGGTCATCCTGTCTATCTAAGGGACATGTTGTACTAAATTCTAGTGTTGTTCCCAAGGCCTCTTGGGAAACTCGTCCAAAATCATCTTGCAAACACTGAATCCCTTATCGGATATGATTCCTTTGGTATGTATGACAATCTCAAATATTGATGATATAAAATCTTGCTATACCTAATGTCTTATGCATCGTACGCATAGGGACAAAATGTGAACTCTTCGTCAGAGTTTCAATTATCACGACAATTGAGTCATGCCTCCTTGTTGTTAACGACAATCCCAACAATAAATTCCCTCGAGATGACTTCCCATTTTGATTCCATAAAAGTGTGTGGTTGTAGTAATCCTGCTAGATGTCAACATTTATCCTTCACCTGCAGACCTTCTAGACATCTCTCCACGAATTTAAGATTTCTGCCTTTATCCCTTCCAGATGAATAAGGGCTTAAGGTCTGTCCTCATCTTCATGAATCTTAGATGAGCCATGTACACTACTCTATGAGCTTCGCATAAGATCAAAACTTCTCAATTATTCGTTGGGATGCAAGTAAATCTGGTTATTATCTCAATTATCCATTGTTGTCCACAATATCCCCCAATTTTGGTACCAACATGGTGTCTCTCTCGATTTTTTTTCCCTTACCCTCCTTATACTAGTCAGCGTCGTGTTGTAGTTAGAATCCTTTCATGTAGATTCGTTGAATTGGTAGCATTGAAAATATGTGTGGTCTCCAACCCAATACGTCTGCCACACTGTTCACTGTTCCTTTTAAGTAGGAAATATCAAAATCATAATTGATAAGAAGTGATGACCAATGCCTTTGTCGTGCATTCAAGTCATTTTGCATAAAAAGGTGGTGTAAATGTCAATCGTCATTTTATTTTAATTCAAATTTCCGTCCAAATCAGGTAGTGTCTTCACACTCCGAGGGCATACACGATGGATAACAACTCCAAATCTTGCGTCACATAGTTCTCCTCATGCTTTCTTAACTTCCTCGAGATGTAAGCGATCACTCGACCGTCTTGCATCAAGACTCCACCTAATCCTTCCTTGGATGTGTAAATGCATACCAAGAATTCCTCATCCACGCCAGGGACCTTTAGTATTGGAAATGTTGTCAACAACTCTTTGAGTCTTCCATATTATTTTACGTAGTTCTCGGTCCACACAAAATTCTTATTCTTCTTTTGCAATTTTGTAATCGGATTTTCTATCTTCGAACAACCCTCGAGGAACCGTCGATAATATCCAGCTGAACCCATGAAGCTATACACTTTTGGGACATTCGTCGATGCAAGATACTCCACAATAGCCTCTACCTTCAGTGGATCCAAAGTGACACCTTCACTAGAGATAACAATCCATAAGCAATGAATCCTCGATAGCATTGCGATCACTTCCTGTAATTTTTTCTCTCGCAACACTGTAGTACCAAGCATAAAAGGTCATCCTGATCTTCCGTCATCCAAGGAAATATCAAATGTCTTCAGGGAATACTCAATGGTAGTCAAGAAGAGTCTTCACGAGCCATCCTTCTTCCATATGAAATTAATAGGAGCACTCCAAGGTGATACGCTTGAACGTATAAGTCTTAGGTCCAACAACTCCTTCAGTTGCAATTTAAACTCCTGTAACTTAGGGGTAGACATCCGATAAGGCCTTCTTTCCATCGGTTCAGTTCCAGGTTTTTGGTCGATGGTAAATTCCATATTTTCTTCGGGCATCACACCTGGTAATTCTTATGGAAAACACGCCCACAAACTCTCATACTACTGGACGGTCTTCTAATCCTTTCACCATGCCCTTAACGTGTGCACTAAGTATGCATATAACTTGTTTCCTTGTGTGTTCTCCTTGTAGTTGTAATGAAGAAAATAACCTCGGAGATACTCCCCGTTTTCTTCCTACAATCACACTTATTTTTCCTTCATCGTCGGTCCAACTCAACCGCTTCATCTTACCGTTGAGTATCGCATCATGTGATTCCCACCAGTCCATACTGATTATGTTGTCATAAGATCTTAAGATCGTGTCATAGGTCAGACTTTATTACACTATCCCTAGGTTAAAGAGACAGTTCATACCCCTTCCTCCAACCATCTGGTTGGTACCCGAAGCCATATCGACGAATCTAAACTCATCCTGCCGAATGCCTTTCCCTAAATCCCTTCAGTGAGACACTGGAATTAGAGCTCTCTGTAGCACCGAGGTATAACAAATACTAAAATTTTGTTGGTGATGGCACTTGACAGATCTAGCACAGTGGACTGGTGCTCGACTTGGAGGTTATTTACCATGGTCATGAATCTTATGGGCCTTTCCCATCTCCGCCATGGTAGTGTGTCCTATTGACTCAGTCGCTCTGGCCCCTTTCAACTGGACCACCACGCTGGTAATGTGGCTATCCACATGTCCAATATCTAGTCTTCGGTCTAGTACTCTGGGTCCCTGAAGTAGTATTTGTTGGCCCACCAGCCAATAACCCTGTTCTATTTTGCTGAAAAGGTCCAACCGCTGTTGTTGCTGAAGCGGTGGTCCCTTGTAGTGGGGTTCTCTACTGAGGAACCCGTCATCATGGTTCTGTGAACAAGGGTTTGAGAGACATTTATTGATACCAAGATGTCTTGTCTGGATGAAGTTCGATGTTGCTGCACACCAGATGTTGCCATTCCATATGGTCTTGTAGGATTCCTGCCCAGACTCCTACGGTTAAATATTCCTTATCTAAGAGGCCTACTGGACTACATTGTGCAACGTCTGAGGGTTTAGATCCTCACCTTCACACGAAAGCTAGAGTTAAGGTTGTTCATGAGTTTGTTGATCCCCATCTTCTTTGTGTTCATATGTGGGGCATATCGAAGTAGCTCCAAAATCTGGTCTCATAATCTGGCACCATACGACCACCCTATCATAAGGCGTTGAGCTCATCGAGATGGCACTTAAGGAATTCCTCTAACAAATACTTCTCTTGGAATCGTTCCTTGAACCATTCCATTAACACAGCTTTGACGACCATGTTTAGCTGAGGTAGGAGTGTCTTCCTCCATAGAAGAGTGATCCCCTTTAGCTGAAGACTGCCTATGCAAAAATTCATGCTGGAGGTTGTAACCGCTAAGCGCGACACACCATTCTTGTTCTCCAGCCATGCCTCAGTGGATGAGCCATATGTGGCACTCATGAACACGGGAACCTAATCTTCTAGAGTTCCCCATGAATTCTACCAGCACTGACTGTAGCGTGTTGTGGAACCTCAGGGGTACATGCACCCTGACCTTATCTCAGTACAAATGGTTTTTCTAGGTCTCTGTCAAATCCCTGGAAGCACCTTGTCAGACCCAACGCATCCCATGTGATAATCTACTCGTGCTCAAGACTTGTTCTTCTCCCTGGGGGTTGGACGCCTCTGTTGCGGGTGCTACTGGAGGCATCACACCTCCTTCCCTAGCACCACGTCGTGAACCTTCACGACATCCTCTAACCATGAGTAACTCAAGGAAAGGTTAAAGTTTTAATTAACGCTAAGTGATTAATTTAAGTGTATAATTCAGTGGAAGGTGTGGCTATCCACAGTCCTAGGGTTGAATTGGCTCTGATACCACATGTAACGACCCCACCGTTATGATGTCCAACGACGTAAAATAGGTCAATTTCATTTTTTTTTCTCTTAAGGTTGTGTTAGGAAACATTTAACATCATAAAAATTAGTCTACATCGTCGACCCCTCAATCGCATAAATTAATGAAACAAAATAAATAATTAATACTTCAAAGCGACACATGAATGACATATCGTCACCATGAATCATGACACACACAATCATGTATTACCCAACCAATTACAATAGTTCAACACTAGAATTCTACCACCAAGAACAACGCAATGTAACCAACTACATCTTATTTTCAAGGTGCAAGCAGTTAAATTCTAGCATTCACACTTCAATGCCATTATGGCGCGTAAGAAGAGACTACACCCACGACCATCCATACACATCAGGGCACCAATATAAATTATCAAATCATGTGAGAATTAAACTTTAACCAAAATTCATCAACAATAGTCTTTCTGCGTGCGAATCAGCGTCTAAAATGATAATCCATCAACATATAAAAATCAATGTGCACAAAAACCTTATACTCAACTAATCCATCAACTACCCAACAAAAATTCAATATGCAAGAGTTATCCAGATTATTACGTAAGGTGTAAGATAAAACAATTAATAAAACCCATCATATCTCGGTTTTAAATTCAAGGCGCATGACTACAAAAAATAAAATCCGATCATCTATCAAGGTTAATTTGCAGACGCAAGAAAATACAATCACTAAGCCATTCACCTATCATCGCTATTCTAGGAGTGCAAGTGTAAACAATCCAGTTTAAATGGTTCACGAGAAGCCAACTACTATCGAAGGCATTGGGATGGAAGAACTATGACTAATAAAATCCTTGATGCATCATAATTAATGGGGTACGATAAGCGCAAGGTTGGGGTAACTCCAATCATTCATACATTGCATTTGTTCAGGGGGAAATATAATCATCAAATGATCTAAAGTGAAAGTTGTCTAATCTAACACTTTGGGGGCGACGAAGGATTTCCAACCACACAAATCAACCAAATTCAAGGCCTGCGAAGGTAATCACCTTCTAGTTCTAGTTTACATCAAAAGTGTTGTGCCTAGATACTTAACACTATATCAAATGATTTACATAAACTTACCTTAGATCCCTTCCCACAAGGTCATCATTAAACCTTTATACCCATCTCAGAAGAACTTGTAAATGAGACCTCAATGATATGGAAATGATTATTTAATCGTTAAAAGAGAAGGGAGTAAAACAAGGAACTAATAGGTCATGGGATAAATAGGATATTATAGTCCTTAGTGAAGCTTAAAACTGTGAATTAAAGCAATGCATATATATTCTTAAGAAAAACAAAATTTAATTAATGGCTGATACACATAGTACACAAAGATTTATACCAGAAACACTCAATCGGGGAAAACCTCTCTTATATTCATTATATTGAATTTCACCATTCACCATAGAATATATACAATGTTTTTATGTATTCTGTAGATAACAAAACCCTAATCCCTTAATCTGGGATTAATTTAGAAAACCGCTAAAAATAGCAAAATCCTCTAAAAATAGCAAAAACCACCAAAAAAACAAATTTCGAGGTGTTGCCCCAGGCTACCACCTGGTGCCGAACGCTACGCGTAACCAGGGGGGCCATACCTAGGGACCCCCTAGGAAGCTCCCGATGCACACGACACAAAGAACACTACTAAAGGGATCATCAGATGCAGTTGTCGAACCTGACACGCCCACAGACACACATGCAAAGAATATAACATATACCCAACATTCTCCCACTTGTTGTTTTCTTTACATCCAGGGGTCCATGGGATTATATAGTCAACAATCTAGGGAAACAATGACCATTGTTACTCTACACCAGGAGAAATTTTCTACACTCATAGACTTTGTCAATTAATCTGCAACATTATTCAAAGTGTCAACCTTTTCCAACAACACCTTCTTTTCTTCAACCATGTCTATCACAAAGTGGTACTGAACATCAATATGATTTTTCTTCAAATGATAAGCTGGGTTCTTTGTGAGGAATATTGCACTGTGACTGTTACAATCTAATCTCACTGCTTGTTGTACCAACCTAATACCTGAACACAATCTCTGTAACCATACTGCTTCCTTTCTTGCATGAGTGGTTGCCATATATTCAATTTCTGTAGTTGAGAGTGCCACTACAGCCTGTGTTTTGCTCATTCAACTGATTTTTCCTCTAAATAGGTTAAACACATACCCACTTGTAGATCTTCTGTGATCCATATCTCCAGCCCATTCTGCATCAACAAAGCGACATATATCCACCACTCTGTCCAATCCTGGTCTTCCTTGGTAGCACAATCCATAATTGTTAGTGCCATGCAAATACCTGAAGACTCTCTTTACTGTTGTCCAATGCTCCTTCCCTGGTTTTGACATATACCTTCTCAAAAATCCCAATGCATGTGCAATGTTCGGTCTAGTACAGATGATTGCATACGTCAAACTACCAACTTCACTAGCATACAAAACATGGGACATGTCCTCTTCTTCTTCATGTGTTTTGGGACATTGATCTATAGATAAATTTACACCTATAGGAATAGAAACCTTGAATGGTTTACTTCCATGCATATTAAACCTTTGCAATATCGTCTCAACATATTTTCTCTGATTCAACCAGAGTTTTCTATTTGCACGATCTCTTTTAATCTCCATTCCCAGAATGAAATTAGTAGCACCAAGATCCTTCATGTCAAAATTGGAGGATACCTGCGATTTCACCTCCTTGATAACATCCATGTTATTTCCTACCAGAAACATGTCATCAACATACAACACTACATAAATGAAGTGATTACCAACCTTCTTGGAATATACATAGTGATCAACCCTGCTTCTCACAAATCCCAATCCAAGGATGTATGTGTCAAAATTTTTGTACTACATCCTAGGTGATTGCTTCAGACCATATAGTCACTTCTTTAGCTTACAAACAAACCCTTTCTTTCCCTTCACTACAAAGCCTTATGGTTGCTTCATATATATTTCTTCTTCCACATCCCCATGTAGGAATGTTGTCTTCACATCCGTCTGTTCCACTTCAAGATAAAAAACAACAACAATAGATAAAATAAATCTAATAGATGTTAACTTGGCAACAGGAGAAAAAATCTCACCAAAGTCAATTCCCTCTACCTGGGAATAACCTTTTTCTACTAACCGAGCTTTGTATTTCTCCACTTTACCTTATGCATTAAAATTCTTCTTAAACAACCATTTGCTACCAACAGATTTTCTTCCAGCTGGCAAATCAACTATATCCCATGCCTCATTCTTATCCAAGGCATCCATTTATTAAACCATGTCCTTCTTCCATAGTTTACTATGATCTGAATTCACTGCTTCCCTGATAGTTCTGTGATCATCATCAGTAATAGATAAAGAAAAATTGGAATGGAAATCAGGTGGACTATACCTTTATGGTTGCCTTATTTCTCTTACTGATCTCCTCAATACTAGGGTATGAGGTTATTCTTCTTCTTCTACTTCATATTCTTCAGATGATTTCGATTTTGCATCATCCAAATCCAACTCTATTTTCTCTGGTTCTTTTGGCCTTGGTAGGAATTCTTGTTTGGAAACATCTTTTACCTCTTTGAAAACAACATCTCGATTGTAAACAATCTTCTTGGTTTCTGGGTTCCAAAGCTTATAACCTTTCACACCATATTTATAACCAATAAAGATACACTTTTCATCCTTTTTATCCATCTTACTCCTATTTTCCTTTGGAACATGTACATAAGCATCACAACCAAACACTCTAAGATGTTGAAGAGAGGGTTTCTTTCCAGTCCATACCTTGTGTGGAGTTTTATCATCCAACATTGATGAAGGTGATTGATTGACCAGGTAACATGTTGTACCCACTTCCTCTGCCCAGAATTCTTGTCATAACTTGGCATCGCTGAGCATGCTCCTTGATTTTTCCATCAGTGTCTTGTTCATCCTTTCTGCAACTCCATTCTATTGAGGAGTGTATGGATTAGTCTTCTTCCTTTCTATACCACACTTCTTACAGAATTCTTCAAATTCATTTCTGCAGAATTCTCCACCATTATCTGTTCTCAATGCCTTTATTTTCTTCTCTGTCTCATTTTCTAGTAGGGCCTTAAAAATTTTAAATTTATCAAATACCTCATATTTATTTCTAAGAAAATAAATCCATGTGTTCCTTGAGAAATCATATATGAATGAAACATAATACATAGATTTACCTAGGGATAGAACATGAACAGGTCCAAACACATCACTGTGTATCAACTCTAAGATCCATTTTTCTCTTGTAGCACCAGATGGGAATCTTACTTGATTCTATTTACCATATATGAAATGTTCACATAAATCAAAATCTAGAGTGCAATTAGACAAAACTTCAACCATACCTTTATTGTGTAGTGATCGAAGGCCCTTTTCTCCAATATGCCCCAATCTTTGATGCCACAACATGGTCTTCTTTTCAGGGACAATATTGGTCTTTTCTCCATCATTTCTCTGCTTAGGGACAACAAAAATGTTACACCCATTAGTATAAGTTATTCCCAACAACTTGTACATATTTCCATAGCGAACTCGCCTCATCAACACCATTTCCCCTCGTACCATCTTGCAAGTGCCCTTTCCCAATATAGTATCCACTCCTGCATCATCCAACTTGATTACACATATTAGGCTCCTGGCTTGTTTTGGAATGTGCAGAACCCTAGGGAGAGTTCTAATCCTTCCATATTTTAGCAACAGGGATGATTTTAGGGGATAAATTTCTCTCATGGGCTAATTTTCCATGGTTTTTCCAAAAATGAGATTCGCTATTTTAAAAATGATTCGCCCAAATTCTATAGGATAAAATTATTTTACCTCAAAAATCGCCAAAATTTTATAAAAACTATATAAAGTACTTAGAAATTTGAATATTTTTACAAAAATATTGCCAAACATTTATAGTTGACATATGAAGGATTAGTAAGACTCACCAAGGTTTCTACATTTTAAAATAAATTTCCATCCTTAAAATCATCCTTGTTTAGCAACAACTTAACCCTTCCATGTCCGATGATTTTTGTTGTCGAGTCATCTCTTAGGAATACATCACCACCATCATATTTTTCATATTCAAAGAACCAATCCCTGTGAGGAGTCATATGGTATGACACACCTGAGTCAATCAACCATACATTACGATCTCATTGTGTACCTGTAGATACCAGGTAAAAATCACTCCCTTCTTCAATGGGGGTTTTTTCCTCTGTGGAAGAGGTATATCAGATCCCTTTGGTTTTTGAACCTTCTTAGACTTGCAATATTTCTTATAATGCCCTATTTTACCACACTTCCAACATTTCCTCAAAGATTTTCTGGGAGACTTAGATCTTCCCTTCGAAGACTTACCAAGATTCCTATATTGGGTACGACCTCTTACAAATAAAGCATCTATGCTATGACCATCCATGCTTTTCCGCCTCATCTCTTCAGATAACTAGGATGAAAGTACATCCTCATACTTCAATGTAGATTGAGTGGTACTACCAATTTCCACAACAAGATTATCCCAAGAGTCTTGCAAATAACATAACAAAGTAATACACTTATCTTCTTCTGCAATCATAATATTAACAGATATGAGTTGATTTACCATAGTATTAAAGGAATTTAGATGTTCAGTCACATAATCTCCATCTTCCATCCTAAGATGATACAACCTATTTCGAATAAACAACTTGTTTACCAGGGACTTTGATTGATACAAATTTCCTAACTTATCCCATAGTTTCTTGGCTGTAGATTCTCCCGAGACATTCAACAACACTTAATTTGCCAGGCAGAGTCGAATAGTACTCCTTGCTCTTCTGTCCAAATTCTCCCAATCTTCCTTTGACATACGAATATGTGGTGTAGTAGTAGTTTGTGTACTAGTTGGCTGTGTACCAGTCGTCTGTGTGCCAGTAGGATGCGTACCAGTAGGTTGTGTACTAGGATCCACAATGATCCATTGTTCTTTTTCTACGAGAAGGTCCTCCATCTTCAACTTCCATAGCTCAAAGTTTTTACCGTTGAACTTCTCTATCTCGATTCTAGAAGAGCTCACCATTCCTCTTTATACACTTGAATAACCACTGCAAAATCTCCCACTAAACCCACATTTATTATAGACCCAAGATAAACTTGATCTATCAAGACCGAGCAAAACCATCAGCAACAAAGGCATCCCTCTGAAGCCAAAAATGAGCTCTGATACCACATGTAAGTTTTAAACCTATGAATTAAAGCAATGCATATATATTCTTAAGAAAAATAGAATTTAATCAATGGTTCATACACATAGTACACATAGATTTATATCGGAAACCCTCAACGAGGGAAAACCTCTCTTATATTCATTACATCGAATTTCACCATTCACCATACAATACATACAATGTTTTTAGGTATTTCGTAGATACCAAAACCCTAATCCATTAATCTGGGATTAATTTAGAAAACTACTAAAAATAGCAAAAACCACCCAAAAAATAATATTGGGGCGCTGCCCCAAATACTGCGCACCAACGGGGGCCATACCTGTCCCCCCCTGGGACCCCCCAAGGAAGCGCGCGATGCACACAACACAAAGAACACTACTAGAGGGATCGTGAGACGCAGTTGTCGAATCTAACGCGCCCACACACACACATGCAAAAAATATAACATATACCCAACAATAATCACCTTTTAGTTCTGGTTTACATCAAAAGTGTTGTACCTAGATAATTAACACTATATCAAACGATTTACATAAACCTACCTTAGATCCCTTCCCACAAGGTCATCATTAACCCTCTATACCCATCTCAGAAGAACTTGTAAATGAGACCTCAATGATATGGAAATGATTATTTAATTGTTAAAAGAGAAGGTAGTAAAACAAGGAACTAATAGGTCATGGGATAAATAGGAGATTATAGTCCTCACTGAAGCTTAGTCCCTCACGGAGTTTAATTAAGTTTTAATTCTAGGGAAATCAAAATCTACACCTTAATTTTAAACACTTCAAATCCACAAATAATTTAAAATTTATTCACTAAAGAATATCAATTAGCAAAGGATGTAAGAAGCAAGATTCAAATCTCCTGCCTTCGGGCCTGACATAAATTCAGTGGCTGTCATTAAGGGTTAAAATTAAATTACAATACGATTGTTGGCCTAACAGGAAGTGATTGCTATCAATAAAGATTTTAAAATAAAATCGAAACTATCTCAACTGGCGGGCTTGACATGTAAGGTTATTGTCCTGTAGAAACAAATCAATTCTGGACCAGAGGCGCTAAGGAGACATGGGAGGAAGCAGAGGCACACACTCTGGGAAATTAATTACACGTAGATTGCAATCCCCATACGCAAGAACAACGCAGAGCAGAGGCACGCATTCTGGGAAATTAATTACACGCAGATTGCAATCCCCATATGCAAGAAAAACACAGAGCAGAGGCACACGTTCTCGGAAATCACTGAATTCATGGTAGCAACTAATGATCTATGGTGTGAGATCACCAAGGAAAACAAAGGGATATTAAATAAGTGAAACCATTGGTTTCACTTCCTTTTCATCTCAGGTTTAGTCAGACCAAGTGAGAAGGGATTTTTTCTTTCCTCACCTTTGGATCGAAGAGAAAGATACTTGGCTCTTACTTGGATCGTAATTATAAAACATAACATTTTAAAATAACTTACAAAAACCAACATTATAAATGAATGCATTTTAATATAAATCCAGAAGTTTGAAATGTTACACCTTATTTATACTTACAAGAACTTGATGTATTTAGTATATCACTAATAAGACAAATGTTGTGGAGGACCAATGCTTCGTCCATAGGCGAGTCGTCGTTTGAACGACAAAGTGTTGAGCTAAGTCTGTTTAAACAGAAAGTTACATATATTGTCTATGACTTTGTGAATAAATTAATATACTTTTATACATCAATGCTGGGCTAAGGAATGATGAAAACCCAATTCATCTACTATCAACAATGTTTCAGCCTCCCAGAATACAAAGGACCAAAGAATGAGTGAGTGCCTACAGGCCATGTCTAACTAAATCTCACATTCTTTTCCAATATATGTATTAAAACAATAATACATTAAAGATATCAATTGCATTTACACATTAAGTCCCTAAATATTTATGATAACGATAACATTGTAATCTATATCTAGGTGTCTCAGTTAAGGGTTGAAGCTTCAACTTCCAAATTTGTGAAACAGTTATCGTCCTATATACATTAAAAGTTATCGTCCTATATACATTAAAAGTTATCATGATCAGGAGATTACCTTACACCTATCCAGCGATCCTCTTGAGATAACTGATACAATGATCCAATGTTATATAACATTGATGCAGTGGATTTGATATGCACCAATTTAGAGATACAACGATATGAGGGTTTAACAATAGAGTGGTAGAAGAACAATCTAGGGTTTTTATTGGGTAGAAATGGAACTAATATAGATCTTTATTGGTTTATACAAAAGGATCTATATGCATGGGGTTCAACATGTTCTATATAAATCAACAATATAACAAAAATCTAACAGATTGGATTTTAGATATCGAGTGAATTTGAAATATCTTTTCTCACCAATCCTCACCATAAAAATAAGGAAACCAGGGAGCATATACAAATATGATATTTAAGGCTAACCACATCGAGCGAACTTGCCCAATTAGCATATATTCGATGATTTTAACAACACATGAATCTATATACTAATTCTAACTAAATTGCAACAACAAATTTAAAGGCGCATTGTAACTGTAGGCGAAGGATCTGAAGGGGTTGTCCCACGCTTATGCTCCATCCAACTCCTACTTGCTAACCACTGAGACCTCACCGATACCTCCCAGCCAATTCTAGGGGTACTCTTCTTTCCCCTGATCCCCCTGACCCATAAAAGGGCCACACACACAAAATAGAGAAAGATATTTCCCATCTCACCTCGCAAGGTCGAGGTAGAACTCTCTAATCAAACTGGGCATCCCAACTCCCACAAGGTAAAATCAGTGAAGAAAAATATTGGCAACGTAACCTTATGCCTACCAGGCATGATTCATACTCCTCCTCTGCTATCCTTTTTATAGAGTTTTCTTAGTGATTAGTTTCCCAAACCCTCTTTAGATTCTTTTTATTAAATTTAATTAGGATAAACCTTCCCCGTACACATGTCATCCAATCCCTTAGTTGCACCAGAAAATCGATTTATTAATTAATTAAATTTGCCCATTTCTCTCACCCACCTAAAATCTTTCCTAAAACTGCTCCTCGGTGTCCCTTTATTCCCTTACAATTCTTAAATGACTAACACCTTTATTAAAACCTTGTTGAGTTCACAATTAGAATGTTCCAAAGACTAGATTCCCTACTATGTTATACATTCCCCTTTTCCTTAAGTTTCGCATTTTCTTCTTAGTTCAGATTTAGCAAGTTTAGATATAAACAATAATTTACCCTTTTAATAATTTAATCCTTCATTAAAATTTCAGCTTAATTATTAATGTTTGAATTTTTTTTACCCCCCCTTCTTGTTATATGTACATTCAATTTTCTTTTTGTTCACAAGTTCTACTTAGACCTAGGTTTTAAATTCAATAGGATTGGTGACAATTTGTAAGGGAAAATTAGTTATTAAACTTTACTCATACCATCATTCATTTTAAGGCCGACCAAGTCTTCAGGAGGCATAGTTTTCTAGGTACTAGGTTTATCAACTTACGAGAGTTAAAAATCATGACGTACCCTTCAAGACGCACTATGTTCTCCAAGGGTGCCACTCGCTTTCATTCCTGTTTCATTTGTGCGACGTAACCTTCAAGACGCACTACGTGCTCCAAGGGTGCCACTCCCCTTTTGACTGATTTTGGTAGATGTCAAACCCCTAGAGTCAATACTCAGTCAGGTGACCTTGTGGGAGACTAAGCGCCTCTAAGGAATAAGGACCATGTCTTATTGCATGCCCCTTAGAATCATCGTGAGAAACTATCACAGTCTTCCCTCATGATATCGTGGATCTCTTGAACTAGGTAATCGTTAACCTATAGTTCGAGCCACGAAGAGAGTGTGTTGACGGGAGAAATTGAACGCTCGCCAACTGGAAGAGTGGATATGGTATGGGGTTGTCTAAATAACCCAAGCCGTTTGGGATGAACCACCCTGACGGGTTTAGTGGCTCTGTTGGCCGATCTAAGTCCTAAAATAAAAAAAACTACACTAGGGAACTAATCTAAATGAAAACAAACTAATAAACCAATCTTGACTACATATATACAATCTATTGCCTAAATCATACAACTATAATTATCTAAAGTTAAATGTTCAATTATCAACATAATTAGATCCAATTACAAATATACAATATTTACAGATTACAGATTTAAATGAAAACCTGCAAAATCATTTGTAAACTGTCCTAAGACAGCGAAACTATTGTTTTTTGATTTTTTATAATTTTATGAGAAAGGAATTAAACAAAAACTATCTAAGCTAAGAAACTAAAATAATAACTCTAACTATAAATCTGAACTATACATATATCTATCTAAACTACTTAAATTATACTAACAAATTTACTATCAAATAATGAATAACAAACTGACCTGAAGTAACGCTTCAGGTTTGTCTTGTATCCAATAGTCGATTTCACTGTTCGGTGGGAGGAAACCCGCACCGGATTCTCCACGAGCTTCTCGTAAACAAAAAGCATCCGTTCTCTTCAAATATAAATGATAGCACAAACAAAACATACAAAATTACAACAATCTTATGATTTACAAATTATCACAGTGAGATAAATCCTTATGCAAAATTTGTACAAAACAATTCAATTAACGAAAAAGATAAACCTGTATTCATTAAATTGAAACAGAGTAATCGTTGTATTTTTAAAATAAAAGAGATCAGATATGGAAAACATATAAACCAAATCACATCAACCTACAACGAATTATGATAGCTAAAGTAGTCGATAATTAATTGCAAACTGATATGAATAAAACTCGAAACAAAAGTTTGATATATTGAAAGCTAAAGCTTTTACAAGACATCAACTTTCATCTCAGTGTGCATCATTATAAATCCATAGTCTGGTTCTCCCAACAGTGATGATGATGGTCCATTACAAAAAATGACAAGTATTTAAAGACCTCCCACAGGGTAAAACATCCATGTGGGAATTATCAAAGCAGTTTTACAAAAATCTGGGGATAATATCCCAAGTCTCTATTTCTGACTCAAGCGAACAACCTAAAACAAAAACATATCCAAAGTATATCCTAAAGTTCCACAGCATGCCCAATTGATCATTGTAATTCGTATGCACCTAAAAGAAGACAAAAATAGACAAGTTTAGAGGATATTTTATTGATAAAATTGACAAAAATCTAATTTTTAAGACTAGCTACAGAATCTTGCGATTCTATAGCTGGTCTAATTTGAGCACATAACTATTTTAAAATCAATCCAAAACTTAACAGAATTATATTCGATTTATTAAACCAAAACTAATTCCAAACGAAGTGAGTAATTAATACGACAACAAATCAAAACTTGTATGCAAATCAAAACAAACGAAATCATGGTCAAGCGAATGGAAACAGAGATACATACACCATGTTCAACATTTGTTATTACCAATTTGGGGTAAACAGAATCACTTAGATAATTCGACACTAATGAAATCATTTTCATGAACCAATTTCGATCGGCACAAACTATAATCGGTTAGACAAATCATTCATGTAATAGCTTATGTCGCCTCATCCATTAACAAAATCGTTTCGAATCAAAACGAAATCAACATGATCGTTTTTCAAATTAATAGAACTATATCAAACATATACAAACGATCATACTAATCGTGGCACTCAGCAATCGTTTGCAAATTAAATCAAACAGGAACGAATCGAAACAGTTATGCAAAATCGTATCAATCAAAACAGCTACACGATTTTAGCAAATAGATCTTTTGCACAGGTCGAATGTAATCAAAATCCAAATGAGAATATTTATTCAAAACAAAACAGACTTGTTATTCGGATAATCAAAGTCAATAGGATTGTTTTGAACATATTAGAAACAAACAAAACTAATCGAAATCAAACCCAAACGACTATTCTAAATCAAACGAACGGAATTGATTCAAAAACAAGCCAAACATAATAAAAAAAAATCAATGGCTTATACTAAGATGGACATGACAAAATCACATAACCAAATCATAGCTACATTTGAATTTAGTAAAATGAATCTATTGTACAGGATCCACAACAAAATCGTTTTTGATGATCAAACTATAACATAATCATTTCAAATGTATTAAAACAAACAGAGCTAATTTGAAAGCAAAACCCAATCCATTATATTAATTCAAGAAAACTTAAAAAGCAAAATCAATATCGAAACACATACCTGGGCAACTCGGTCATGATAATTTTGAATTGACAAAGGCCGTTGCTGCCTCGACGTTCCTGAAGACAATCGAACCAGTGTTCTTTTGTTTCTTTTCATTGGCTTGAAGCCTGTCATTCTCTTTCGACAGCACTGTCACTCGTTCCTCTAACGATTTGATCTTTCATTGCAACAGGGGAATGTCTGTGTGATAATTCTCTATCCAAGCATTGCATTGGATACATGATGGTTGCTCGGGCTTTGATATCACAGGCGAGGGTTTGTTCAAGTTACCAGGTTTTTCCTTGTGCAGCTTGATTCCCGGGTAGTTTGGGTCATTTTTGAGGCACAGGGGTAAGTTAGAGACATAGTCATAGGGTTCTTTAGAGCATAGGCCATGGGAATAGGGGTATTCCTCGACTAGGAAATGATCAATATCGGAGTCCGAGTCTTCACTCAACACTATGGGATTTTGGTCGACGTTTGGCTTGGGTTTGTTCCTTCCACATCTCGATATCCATCGAGCATGTTTCTTCCTCTTACTATTGACAGTAGTGTCACTCTTACCTTTCTTCTTCACAGGCCTTTTGACGGCCTTGATATTTTCTTTAGCACCCGGGTCGACAGTAATATCGGGTAGGACCACATCGGGGCAATCTGACGGTTTGACAGGGGGTAGAAGGATATGAAATGGCATGGTTGGCCCAACCACAGTTTCTGTAACCACAACCTTGTCTACTTGGATAGACTCGGGAGTGGGAAAACCATTCCTATATAGGAAGGCTTGCCAACTATCACCATGAAGGTTCAAATGGTGGATGATAATGAGTTTAATCAAGCCGTGATGGAAAAGGCCGCTATCATCCTTCTCACGCTTGAATCTTTTAGACATCTTGTAAAGACTACGCAAGAAGTAATGCGGCATATTTAAGGGATAGCCTATGAAATTCATCAATAACCGGAGGTGATACAAGAATACCAGGCCATACTGACCTTCACAGGTCACAAACTCTTTAATAATTACCAAAAGATCATGCCACCTGGGTTTGAGGGTAGTGATAGGAATACCTTTATCACAGGAAACAATCTTTCTTGAAGTGAAAAGGAGAGGCCACGACACCTCGTCAACTTTGGAATTTTTGAACCACCTCTGCCCTTTAGCTGGCAGTCCTGTAGCTAAGCTTACGAATTTCTCATTGAGCTCAAGCTGTATGTCTTCGACCTTAGCCCTGCACCCGTCGAAGGTGAGGGCGAATTGTTGGGCAACCGAAAGGTTGAAACCCTCCAACCTCTGTATAAATACCAGCCAACCACCATTTTCTAAATCCTTACTGGCATTATCGAATAGCAACACATGTGCCATGGACGGAGGCACTCAGTGAGCAGAGTGAATGGGCAAGGGTTTCAGCAGGGCATTCGCAGGATTGAAAAGCTCACAGGCTTACCCGAAAACTAGCAGAGGTGACCCGGGTTAGGGGGAAGGCATTAATGCCTGAATGTGCGAGGGTGGTGGAGCTAGCTCATCCCATGCAAAACAGTCATTTCCCACAGTACAACCGACGACGCATATAGCAATTCAAATCACTATTGCATATGTCAAAAACTATGCCATTCAAAAAATCAACGAAAACTATGGTAAGTCGACCAAACATTTGCGCAAGCATTAGTTTTAGCATAGTTTTAAAACCAAAATAATGATTTGAAATCAACACCAAGGGTTTGATCATATCAAATATGTATGAAATGATTTATACCAAGGGTCTAACCACAACGTGAATGTGTTTTCATGAAACCAATTTGTCAAAGAAATCGATGAAAGACTATAGAGAATCAAAACACTAATGTACCAAAAACTCGATCATTCACAGTCTTATAAAACGAAGTCATATTAACAATTAAAGAATGCCAAATGAGTAAAGATCTTGGAGCCTTGCCAATTGTGCAAGTATAATTAAATTGGAAACGCAATGAACACATAGACAAGAGTGACCAGTGATGATTTAAATGTGACTTCGAAATCAAAGTTTTCACGCTTGCAGTCGTGAAAATGAGAACAACGGAAGGTGTGCAAATTGCGCAAAAATAGCAGTGTTGTTTTATTCCAAATATTGCGATGAAAATCAAGGTTCGCAAAACACTGGTGTAGGCAGCTTATAAGGACAATATAAAAAAGTGAATTGGATGCCAACAAAGTGCTAGTAGGCTCTGGCAGGGATGCTACCACATCTCTCCCTCAATATTTCTAGTTTTCATGCGTGACCCCTTTACTCCTAATGTGAGTCTAGTTAGCAAGCTATCATCATCCTGCATCCATCAACAAAATGTGTCAGTGATAACAATCTACTTCATAATATCTAGTCATATGCCACATATGTAATATGAAAACATTCAAACCATAACCGTCTGCTCCCTGAATCGATAAGGAGTCCGAGGAGATCCTTCGATTCCATATACATATTCAAACATCCATAGTTTTGCACACTCAGGAAAACTAGTCAATAGCACCTGTCGATATAAATATCATAAAATAACATATCATCAAATCTACAAACATCGTCATGCTCCATAATCGAATCAGTCAATCATATAGTGAACCAGATCACTTGCACACAAGTGTCCACAAGAATAAGTCACATTGGGTATGCTCAAGAGAGGGATGTTACACCAAAGCATAATCAACGTGCAATAAAGGAGGCCCCAAGAGAAGTGCATCAAGTGAAAATATAAAAGGATCCAAGTCAAAATTTTGAAATTGTTGCTCTCTAGAATCATCATACTCAATAATACACCTAGCCCCAAAAGAAGCAAACTAGAGACCACCACCAACTATGTGTCCTTCCCAGGTGTAAAAAGAAAATAAACTAATTTCACCCAAACTACAAAATCTGGTTTTAAAGTCAAGGTTATTGGCACTTAACCCAACTAGCACAGGGGGTTCTACATTATCAACACCCAACACAATTACTTCCCATAATTTATTGGAAAATAAAAAGCAAGGAGAAAACTTGTTAATTGGGCATGATTTGGCTGAAAAATGGATATCCTTCAACATAAAACACTTGTTGTCCCAATCTCTCATCAACTTGTTCCTATTCACCTTTGAAACACTACACCTGAGACCAAATTAACCACAAGCAATGAGAGACATGACGAGAGGCGAAACACTGCAAATCAAGAGCCCATACAAGCTAGCATAAATGATGGATGTAATTGTTGAAGGCTATAATTGTTGCTTGGAGAATGTGATTAGGACAATCGAACATGTGCCCAACCCATCTCCAACCCTTCACACCATATTCTAGCCAAACCCTATACTAAAGAACCCCATCAAACTCTATGGAATGTGCAAAGAAAACCTTTCACCATTGACACCAATTATACCCTCTCCTAGAGTTCACCCATATTTAGCCCAATGGTCAGCTTCATTGTTTAGCTCACATTTGATATGAAAAAACCTATATGCTTCAAACCCAGTTAGAAGAATGATATCCCTAGATATTTCACCTTGAATGGCCTTTGAACCAATGTCAAATTCATGGATGAGAAGCCCAAAATAATGAGCTTTTGAAGTCCTTTATTCTTTCCCAATCTAACACCTTGCCACAAGGTGTATGATTCTACAAAATTATTTGAAGTATTCCCTAACCCCCAAGTATAATGGACAATAATATTCTCTCTTGGATTTCAAATTATCCCCCGACACCTATCGCCCTTGCCAATAACTTTACTTCCTCAACTCTGTTTCGAAGAATATTTTTAAATTGAGTATTTTTCTTAGAGAAACTCAAATATGTAATTGGTTTTTACAATTTGTGCTTATAAAGTTTTATAATTTAATCTAAAGTGTGTCCCCCCTTTTTTACCTTGGAAAAACATGTAAAACGAAAAAAACAAAATCTTCCTTTTTGGCCCAAGAAAGAGCTATGATACCAAACATTATGTTTTTAGATCTAAAAATACAATATAGAAGATAAACTCTTAACTTCAACAACAAAACAAATCATACACACAGAAGAATGAACACAAGAATTAGAGAAAACCGTTGAGGTAGGGTAACACCATCAACTATTCCTTAAGGAAAGAAGCACTCCTCAAGCAATACTTGTTTGTCTATTACAATATACATCACTATGATTCATTACATTTCTTATACTTCTATATATAGTAATATCTACCTCCTAGGAACATTTTAGAGAAGGAAAATTCTAGTAGGTTAAACCTTATAGTAAACCTTCTTACATTCATTAACCTCCTAGGAACATTCTAGAGAAGGACCAATCTAGTAGGAGGAACCTTCTAATAATCCTGCTTACATTCATTTTTTCACACTATTACATAAGTCACATTTATTAAAAATGACCTCCATACACAGAAATGCAAAGTCATATATCTATTATTATTCTCATTGGGTACCTCCCTAGGTACCCCATATTCCCGCCCTAGGTACGGTACATAGAGGAGAAAGTGAAAAAGCTTGAAGGAGACATGCCAACTATAAAATTAACTAACCCACAAACTTCAAAAGGTCACGCAAATAACTATATGTTTTCTATTAGTGAGTCTTAGGCCTTGCATGATCATACTTCTCATAGTAAACGGATATACGACTTTGGTTGCACCCGTCATATGGTTAAAAATACTTGCCTCTTTTCTTCATTAAGTAAAATTACCCAAAACAAATGTAGCATATTAAATTCTAGAATACTATGATCATGGATGTATATCATGTACTTAGGTTAAATGCAAATTTGTTATGTGTACCACAACTAACTCAGAAGGAAAGAAGGTAGAATTTTGGCCAATTTGGTTTGTTGTGAAGGAGATGCAAAATAACTCTATTGTTGTCAATGAAGGCTTCCTTAACCCTAAGGACATATTTTTAAAGTTATGTGACTTTCCTAAGAAGAAAATCTATTTCTAAACCTTCTAGTATAAGGATTGAAAATGATATCACCTATATTTGAAAAGTATGTCAGTATTGTCTATGGATTGAACAAATCCTTGCATGGTTTGAACATCCATCCAAAGGCATGGTATTAGAAGATTGATCATTTTTTCCTCAATCTTTATTTCAAATGTTTTGAATTAGGTCATAGTATATATATATATATATATATATATATATATATATATATATATATATATATATATATTACATGTTAATGTTGAAACTTTAATTGTTTTATTGTATTTGGATGACTTGGTCATTAATGGAAACAATGTTGATTTAATTTTGGGTTTGAAGAAATAACTAACATATACGTTTTCGCATTGACCTTAGTTTATTCCATTTATTTCTAGGCATCCAAGTCTTACAAATGGATAATACTATCTTTATTTGTAAAGATAAATATAAAAAATGTGTTGAATATTTTATCCAAGTATAGAATAGAAAATTGTAAACTATATGAACCTAAATATGTGTTGAATATTTTATATAAATCTAAAATAGAAGACTGTAAACTATGTACTACACCTTATTAGTCTAGAATAAAGTTAGACAAAAAAAATGTAGTTCTTTGAAAATTGACACTACACTTTATGAACAACTTATTGGTAATAAGTCCTGATGTGGACTTTCCAAACGTAGTGTACTCTTCTTCTGGCTTGCCCAATCTTCATCTTCACATTCATCTTCACGAGATTTCATTTTAATTCTGTAGGTTGTCCAAGCCAGTGAAATTTCAGTACATAGTCCTTTCCCTGCTGTTATGTAAAGGATTCCACCACTAACAAGTCGGTAAGGTTTGAAAGTTATACAAGTTTGGTACATCGTGACGAAGAGGACAAGAAGCGGTATTTTTTTTACAATGACATATTCTGTTTTTACAATGACATATCAACATATGTAATAAATATATATAATTGAATTCATTATATTACAATAAATTAGAATTGATTTTAACTGATTGAACAGCATTTTTTTTCCCTAAAATTCATTGGGAATGTTCAGGAATGTTTGGATGAAAATAATAGAACGTGATAAGCAATAAATATTTGACAATAACTTTACACTGCAGTTGAAAGATATAAATTGAATTCATTATATTACAATAAATTAGAATTGATTTTAGCTATAACTGATTGAACACCATTTTTTTTCCCTAAAACTCATTGGGAATGTTTGGATGAAAATAATAGAACGTGATAAGCAACACCATTTTTTTTTCCTAAAAGTCACTGGGAATGTTTGGATGAAAATACGTGATAAGCCATAAATATTTGACAGTAACTTTACACTGCAATTGAAAGATATACATTAACATACACAATTGAAAGACATAACATATATATCATTGTTGTAACTGCAAGATATAAATGTATACATCATTGGATGTACACTCTTTATATACACTAACATATATCCTTTTCTTATTAAGTTTTTTTCAGAGATTCTAACAACAAGAATATCAAATTTAGTATATCGCAGTGAATATCAACAGATGCAATCGGATACTATTGAATTCATTAAATTGCAATAAATTAGAATTGATTTTAGGTGTAATGGATGGAATATAATTTAATTTTTTGGAATTCATGGAGAACTGTGTGTATAAAAATAGTTAAATACATTATACAAGTTAGTATATATAACAAGGAGAAAATTCAGTCCCAGGGTTTTTATAGTTTTGAGTTAACAAACTTAATTCAAAGCTTATTTACAAAATGTAATTTCACAAAAAAATTAGGGAATTTGAAACAAATTGTTTTCGGGTTAATGCTTGGTTTGATGAGGAATGCAAAACAACAAAGAAAACTTTGAAAAAGTCAAGCCAGAAAGACATAAACATAAAAGCCTACAAACAAATTGTAAGAAATCAAAAAAATAATTTCATGATGTCAAGGAGGGAGGAACTAATTTTTTTGGGGAAAAATAACCCCAAGTTATTTTGGAAGGAACTTCAAACTAGAAAGAAATAAACTGAAAATAATATCACAACTTCTCAATGGTTCGAGTATGCAAAACAACTTTATGAGCAAGATCTTAAGGTTGACCCCCTTCCCTTGGTCAACACTACTACTAAGCTCTTCACAGGGTAAAAGATTGAAGTGGGTATCAAAAAGTTGGAGGTTGGAAAAACAAAAGATTTAGTCTAACTCCAAACAAAATATCTATGAAAATTTTCAACAACATCATTCAGCAGCGATTCCCTACAAGAGTCTAGCAATATGGATTTTCGAGTCTAGCAATATGGATTTTCAAGAGTGAGGATGTCAACAATCCCTCCGTAATACTATAATGATAAACCCCTTGTTTGCAAAGTTAATAGGAAGTATGCTAGAAAATAGAATCAACAAGTGAACCCCTCMGTAAGACTATAATGATAAACCCCTTGTTTGGAAAGTTAATAGGAAGTATGCTAGAAAATAGAATCAACAAGTCAACSGAAGAAAAAGATAAGCACCCCAAAGAGCAAGCAGGTTTCAGACCTAAACACTCAACTATTGATCACAGTATAATATTTTCATAGGTTTCAGACCTTTGGGCAAGAGGTTTCAGCCATTTTCCAAGTGTGTATATTCTGCACCTCCGGAAAAGTGGAAACAGAAAAACATTTCACTTTAGAGTGTAAAGCTTTCAAAGACAGCAGGGACAGTTATGTACGTATCTTGACAGCTAGCTCTTGGAATAATTTATTCAGCCAAAAAAGTGGAGAAATTAAAATCTGAAATACAGAAATCAGTATGTCAAATTGTCGGTCCCATAAACTATTATTAACCTCTTCAACGTTAAAATTTATTTATTTCTTTCTATATTTACATAACTTTGCCATGAAAAGTGGAAATGTACCCATTTGGCTCTGTTGGGCCTTTCAAAATTTCTTAAATGCTGTAAGGACAAGCACATGATATTTAGTAATTAGAATAGCGGGGCACCATTTTGTATTCACTAGTATTTTGCAGCTTTTACGGTTTGAATCCTGGCCAGAAAAAAAATGCATTGCGTGTATTGTACCATCTTTGAACATCTAATACTGAACAGGTGGTAACCGCTGCACGGTGCCACACTACCGAAATCTTTGCGGTGATTCTGGGCCTCCACAAGTGATAGCAATGTTGGAGTGTTTTCCCATCAGTTTGACTTTAGATATAGTATATTAAGGTTCGCCATGAATGAATGATGAACCAGAACTGCGCGTATCAGTTTCAGTCTTCCTGTTCTGAAATTTCGTATTCACTACATTTAGGGTAATAACCAATCACTATGAGCCCATGTAATGTTTTTTTTTCTTGTAACGGTTATTTATTATATCTTATTATCACTGGTTTTGTTTTGCATTATTATGTTTTTTTTTTTAATATAACGGACTAATGTCCACTACTAAAAATACTTTTAAAATTGATACATAGTTTACTTAAAAAAAAATTCAAACAACAATATAAAAATACTGGAGGTTTCAAAACTGATACATAGTTTACCAAAAAAAACTCAAATAACAATATAAAAGTTCCAAACAAATGGGAGCAAACCACCATATTTTGAGAAATGTACCCACTAGGCACTATATGGAAAGATCATTAAAATTAAAGAATGGATGTTATTAACTTAACAGGGTTAAAACATACGTAAACATTAAATCATTATTATTAAAAAGTGTTATATATATAACAATCATTCAATTATATATTAGTTAAGGATGATGGATTAGAGGGGTGAATGGGCTGGAGGTTAATCAATTAGTGATTAATAAATTATTTAAATTAATTGAAATCATAAAAATATTAATCTTTATAAATTAATTAAAATTATAAAGATTTTTTTTTTTAAAAATTGATTAAATATATTGAAAATATGTCAAAATAGATGAAAAAAGAAATAATTCCATTTAAAATAAATAGTCTTCCATCTTTTAAAAATAAACTATTTAAAACTTTTCATATTAGATTTTATAATGATTGTATCAAGTTTTAATAATTTATTAAAAAAATTATAAACCAATTAAAAAATTACTTTTTAACTTTTTACTATTCATTGGATTATAATAGAGATTTCATTATATATATAAAGTTTTGTAAATTTGATATTAAAAAAAAATGAACTTGAGATTATATACACCTATAATTTTATTTTTATATTTATATTTATATTGTACAAAGTTTTGAAATAATTCAAACGCTTTTGTCCATTCTTCATCCCTTATTTTTAGTCGATCTCAATGTGATCTATGTACCTATTATTCCATGCAAATTGAGTAAAGTAAAATTTACTTAATCATAGAAACTAAATTGGTGGAGTTCTTAATGAATTTATTCCATGTACTTGATACAACTCTCATAGATGTATTAATTTAGTGAAGGATTTATGTGTTCATGATTTGATCTCTTTATTAAAAACAGTTATTGTCCTTCAAAATTGCTTTAAAACAAGATTAAAGAAAATTATATATATATATATATAAATAAATAAATAAATGTATGTATTTTATTTAGATTCTTATATCCAATGTAAAGTAAATGAGTATTAAAAGAATGTCGCTCAAGTTTGTATGTTGGTCATTCTTAATAAAATATTACTCCCTTAAGGATCATTATAGCTAGATACTTTTGTTTAACCCTACACCATGACAACAACTTATAGTGTGTAAATTTGAGGTCTATCTTTGTTTTATGTTTTTTTAAAACAAAAAAAATAGCTTTGTTGCTAGTGTCACTTATTCATACTTTCACTTTTTTCATTATGTGGTGTTTAGATTTTATAGATTAATTTTTTCCTTCACAAAAGTTGGTTATACTATAATTTAAAAGAAAAAATAGTAAAGTATTATAGTATCATCACATTACTTGAGTAAAGTAGTGCCCTTGAGTAAAGTACTAAAGTCATCAC
Source organism: Picea engelmannii (assembly GCA_009831015.1). NCBI lineage: Eukaryota > Viridiplantae > Streptophyta > Pinopsida > Pinales > Pinaceae > Picea > Picea engelmannii. The sequence goes on along the minus strand of ML795223.1, from coordinate 106,037 downwards.
ACATCTATATCTTCTAGAGATAATGAGTTGACAATTAAGAATGGACTATAAGAGTCTATTAAGAAGTGAATTAAGTGATCAACTTGGGATTGTACTAGTTTGTTAGCTAGATCAAAGAAATATACTAGTGTGCAAGACAAGGAACAATTCAAGGGGTTCATTATGCATTGTCACCAATATAAGTGGACCTCTTCTTTCTCACTTCAAGGGAGTTGGTTAGATCTATAATTTGAACTTATGAGTCAATCTATGACATGAATGTGTGTAAGTGTTATGTAGGGAAATATTTTTGTTTCTTACACTTCTATGTATGTTCAACTATGCTCACATGCACTCACATGCACTTAAGTGTTGTGATGGTGTCTTTAGACATCACCTCTTCTTAGAATACCTATCCTTGTGATCTACCTATTTCCCTTGTTCTCCAACTTAGTGTAAGAGCTATTGGTTTGAATTATAGCCCATTGTCTACAAGTCTTTTAGAGGCTATAAATTATACACTTTCCTAGGGAGTTAGATTTGTTTGGTAGATTGAATCAAGGATTAAACTTGCACTATAAATTTGGGATTAAATATATAGATCAACATCATGTGTTCCAAGCACAAGCTTGTGGTTATAAATGGTTACAATTATTGAATATGGACACAATATATGGAAGTTCTCTATCCATTTACAAAGACTATAGTTTCATATGTTAAGGATGAATAGGAAACATTTTTCATCAATGGAAAGAATGAAGAGGTTGTAGGGACCTAAATCTCGAGGGAGATTCACTTTCATACAGGTGGGATCGACTATCCTAATGTTGTCTAGAAGAATATGGAGGCTTTTCTTGATAAAACCATTGAAAATTAGGTTAAACAGATTGGAAATGAATTTATCTCTTTGAATCCTCTCTTCTTTGAAATAATCGAATATTACTTGGCTCACATCAAGGAAATTTAGTTGAAACTCGGTGAGCATGGAAAGTATTTTCCAAAGAAGGATGGTCAAGTCATAAAATTAATCCTAATATATCTAAAGACACCTTATGATGTGTTCTATTCAATGTTTTCTGATGGTTAGACTTTTAGAAAATATGCTTGTAAGGATTATTCTTTTGATTCTTTCTATGATTTTTTAAATATGAAATAGGAAAAAATTCTTTAAAAAATTGAGGTCAATCAACAATCATAATTGATGAAGGGAAAGGGTCGAAATAATTATAGAGAAAGTGGTTGATAATACAGTCAACAGAAAGAACTGATTGCATCTACCAAAATGTTAAGAGGAATCATGGTGATTGTACTTTGACTAAGAAAGGTATAAAGAAAAAATATATTGTTATTGTTGATGTAGAGATACTTCTAGTAGAAAACCTACGACCTATACGAGAAAGTGAAGAATCTTGAAGGAGACATGTCAACTAGAAGATCGACTAACCTGCAACAACAAACTTCAAAATGTAATGACGATAACTATATGTTTTTTATTATTTCTTGTTAGGCCTTGAATGCTCACACTTCTCATAGTGAATGTATAGATGACTTTGGTTGCACCCATCATATGGATAAATATGATTCTCTCTTTTCTTCATTAAGTGAAGCTACCCCAAAAATGTTGTAGGAGATGATTATGCACTTACTGTTATGGTTGTGGAAAGATTGAATGTCATAATAGTTTGATCACCGATGTATATCATGTACCTAGTTTGAGTTCCAATTTGTTATATGTACCACAAATAACTGAGACTAGAAATAAGGTAGAGGGTGAGTGAAAGCTAATGATGGTATCTCATGACACGTTAGTGGCAATTCAAACATGGAAAAACAATAATGTTTTAACTTGGAGGGATTATTCAAGGTACTTTTACAATGAATTTGAATATGGTGTAAAAAGATGAAATGTAGGAAGTTGAATTATCTTTTTGAATATACAATGTTTATTTATAGAAATTTTGAATAAATATGTGAAATTTTAGTTTTTCCAAGAGTGGTATGTTATTTTTCTAGAAACAAATAAGATATATGTCTCTGTTAGTGCATGTGTTGAGTACATTAACAATGAAACTTCCTTAAAAAATTTCTATAATTGTAGAGAACCCATTTTTCTAGTGTCGTGTATTTAAAAAAAAAAATAATATTAATTTTCTATATTTTTTAAATTACAAAAGTCAATATATCCTTGAAATTAAAATGACTTCGATGAGTGCAGGGTATGAGGGATTTAACATTATCAAATTTTTATTTTATTTTATTTTAGATTGTATATATTGGTCTATTCTAGTGCGATGTATAACTCATTTTAAAAATGATTAAGCTGACAAAAAGTTATAGCACAAATAAAACAGGTATGCATTTTATGATTTTGATATATGTCAAGAAAAAAATAGATTAAAAATAGTAAACCATCCATATATATATATATATATATATATATATATATATATATGGAATCTACATAGCTAACTCTATCAATGTATGTAGTTTCATCAACAATGGATTTTTCTAGCATATAGAGAAATGATGTCAAAAACAAAGATATAAAGAGGTATTAATAAAAATGGAGTTTTGTTTTACGTATTTGTAGATGAAACCACTAGGTTTTTCATCCTGAACCTAAATATGAGGTAACCAACTCAACAAACATGAACCCTAGAGTTGTCACTCCTTCCCGAAAAAAAATTGAAATGAAAATAACCTGCATGCTTTAGGAATGTGTACGTGTTCCTAAATCATATCTGTGTTACTAAAGAACATGTGTGGAATAGGAATACACATGCATTTATGTTAACAAAAAATAACTCTCCCTCCCTCCCTCTATCTTCCTCTCTCTCTCTCTCTCCAACCTCTCTCCCTATCTCTTTCTCACTCTCCCCCCCTCTCTCTCCATCTCCTTCTCTTTCTCTTCCCCTCTCTCCTTGTCTCTGTCTTCCCCTCCTCTATTTATCCTCCATCATACCCCCTCCTCTCTACCCCACTAACTATCTTTGTCTTCTCTCCACATTCCTCCCTCTCGCACCCTCTAATTCTATTTCTCTCCCTCCCTCCCTTGATCCCTCGCTCACTCTCCCCCCCAT
>ML795223.1:92301-102882 GCA_009831015.1 Picea engelmannii | reverse complement strand
CCGGGAAGACATTCTCCCATATTGGTCATGCTAAATTGACCAAGGGAGAATATTGCATTCACTCACAAGGCCATGTTGATTTGGCTAGTGGTGAATGGCCCAAGATGTTGATGTTTCTCCAGTTACAAGCATCGGGCATACATTCTCCCATATTGGTCATGTTGATTTGACCAAGGGAGAGTGATACATTCACTCATGGTGCCATGCTGATTTGTCTATTGGAAAATGGCCTAGGTGTAGTCTTTCTCCTAGCAGTCATGCTGATTTGATGAGGAGTGATAAAGACTCAAGATGCTCTCACATTTCCTAGTCCAAGATGGAGTGATCTATATTAATTAGACATGCATGTGAGGAAATAATCATCAACATAAATATAATATATAAATAATATATTTATAATATAATGTACAAATATATAAATAATTAATGAAAAGACATGTCCATAAAATGAAAAGGCTCTACCACCCACGTATATACCCAAGTATATATATCAGACCCTCAATTGTAATATATGATATTATATAATATTTACTTACAATAACCTCTCATCAAGTTCACTAAGTCTTGTTGATATTTTCAATGTGTAATTATTCTATGATAATAGTAGCATTTAAATCACAATGAAATAATTATCAGATCTGAAAATTAGAAAAAATTGTTAGAGTGTCTTTATTTACAGAGAAGTAGAGTTACCAATGTTCTTTTACTTCTTTAACATTAACTTACATATCATGTACTGATCAATAACAACATAAACAAGAGATAAAATAACATAAGTGATTTATCCTTGGAAAACCCCAAATGAGGTAAAAAAACCAACAACCTTTCTTATATAGATTTCATTCACAAATCAAGTCCAATCATGAACCAACATATAAACCCTATCATAAAGGCTAGCTCAAGGTACAACCAAAAATACCACCCCAACTGCAACAATAGTACAATACCAAGGTAGTCCACCTCTACCAAGAGTAGCGCACAAGAGAGAAATAAAAAAAAAGATTGAAGAAGAATAATCTTTGTCGCTGCAGTTGTTGTGTCACCTTCCTCAAACTTGCCCACAATTTCTAGAATCATTAAAGAAGTCAAAAAATCGATTAACAAAACCAATCTATATGAAAGAACAAAGAAACTATTTACTCCCAGCTTTCAGATCACGCCAAGAATCTATGGATTACCAAAAATACACAAAGAAGGTGCTCCACTCAGACCAATTGTCAACACAATTGGTTCCCCAACCTATGAACTTGCGAAATATGTAGAAAAATTATTAGCACCCTTGGTTGGAAAAACTGAATCTTACATCAAGGATTCCAATGACTTTGTTAAAATCTTGAAAGAAGACAGAGTTGAACCTAAAGACATGCTCATCATTTTTTACATAGTTTCTATTTTCACTAAAATCCTATTAATTGAAGCTATTCAGGTTATCAATGAAGTCACAGACCCAGGGACAGCTAAATTAGCAGAGGTTTGTCTTAGATATACCTTCTTCAGCTTCCAAGGTGAATTCTTTGAACAAAAAAGTGGAGAATCCATCGGATCCCCCTTGTCCCCAATTGTGGCCAACCTCTTTATGGAAAAATTTGAGAAGAAGGCTCTTGATACATACCCACTAAAGTCCTCAAGATGGAAAAGGTATGTAGATGACACAAACATCAAATGGCCTCATGGAAAAGATGAACTATCAAGGTTGTTCGATCACCTCAATGAAATTTCAGAAGACATTAAATTTACAATGGAGCAAGAAGAAAATGATAGTATACCTTACCTAGACATATTAATCAGAAGAAAAGAAGATGGAACCCTAGGACACAAGGTATTTAGAAAGAAAACCCACACAGACAACTACTTACATGCTCACTCCCACCACCATGAGACACAAAAAATGGGTGTCATCAACAACTTAGCCATAATGGAAACAAGAATTTATGATGTAGAACATCTATACCAAGAAATATTTCACTTAACCAAGGTCTTTAGAGTTATAGGATACAAAGATAAAGAAATCAAGAAATCCTTAAGTAAATATGCAAAAAGACCTCGTTCTCAAAACATTCTAACCTCCACCACAAAATCTTACCTCTCCTACAACCAAGGGTCACAAATAAAATCTCCAAAGTTCTAAGAAGAAAAGAGATTACAACTTCATTCAAACCTCTCATAACTATAAAACAAAAAATGAAGTTTGAAAATACCCTATTGAAAAACATCAAGGGAAAGGAATCTATAAGATTTCATGTTCTTGTGGTAGGTGCTACATTGGAGAAACAAGAAGATCATTCCAAGTAAGAATCAAAGAACATGAAGTAGACATCAGGAGAGAGTGGTCTTGAACCTCATTTTGGCAGATCACTCTCTCAAAACCAAGCAGCATATATGCCTTGAGAACACTGAAATCCTCGCTAAATAGGACCACTTTTTTAGACAACGAATTAGAGAGGCCCTAGAGATAATGAAGCACCCAAACAACATGAATAGAGATGGCATCCTAGAGGTAAGTAGAAGTTGACTTCCTTTTCTAATACAACAAGAGAAATAAAAAAACCAGGTTTGATGTCCTATCCCTCTCTTTTCTTTAGGAATTTTTTCATAAATTGTTATATACTATTTATTTTTCTAGATATTCATAGTTAGTTAAGCCTTTTAATAATTAATAATTATACCTAACCTCTATTTAATCAAAAAAAAAGCCTATAGTAAAATAATCATAAATATTTATCATTATTATTTAGTCAAAACAATCTAAGAAACTCATTAATGTATATTATAATTATATCATAGAATTCATAAAACGTAGTCTCGTGCAATATCTTAGGGTTTTGGCCAGAAATTTAAACCTACCTTAGGTTTTAGCTTTTAGGTTTCTCTTAAGGTTTAAAGCCAACTATACCTACCTACTTATCTCTGCATCTTTCACATTTATAACTCTGGCATGCTACCCTTATCATTGACTAATATATCCTGAAGATGAATCTAGGTAAAGGATTTGAAGCATCGATACAAATGAATTTCACTGTGGAAAATCCGGAAAACAATTATGAAAACTCACACCACCAGAACCTAAAAACAGTAAGCAATGGAAATAATTGATCTAATGGAAGTTTACTTTTCTACTAGAGAAAACTTCTAATCATAGTCTTCTACTTCACTTTGGGAGAATCCTCTAGCCACAAATATCACTTTGTACTTTTCTACGTTGCCATCTGCAACATGCTTGATCTTGTAGATCCATTTGGAAGTCACTACCAACTTATCTTCTGGTATTGGAACCACCTCACACACATCAGTCTTCATGATGGACTGATACTTCTCCATCATGGAATCCTTTCATTCCTCTTCTAAACAACTTTTTCAAAGGTGGAAGGCTATGAATCAATGATGTTGCTCATCAATGCCACATAGCTATAAAAATTATGTGGTCTCTTTCTCTCTCTAAAAGAGACAAGAGCCTTTGAGAGCTGCATTTCCTTCAACTTCCTACAAGGTGTTTCGAAGCCAAGCTGATATCTTGATGTTGACTATGGCTTCTCTAGGTGGATCTACAGGTCGCTCTGACTCTACCATCTCATTATGAACTTCTAGAATGGGTTCCTCTAGTGTAGAGTATTCCATGATTGCTTCTTTTGGAGCCTACTACTCCTCTCGGTCCTCGTCCATGTGAGACTCCCTTCATATTTTGAAGGCTTCATCTTCATCAAATGTTACATCCCGATTGATCTCAATCTATATCTTCCTAGGAATGTATATTCTATAAGACTTCAAAGTCTCATTGTATAAAATGAATGTGCCCTTCTTTCCTAAAGGTTCCAACTTTGTTCTCTTTTCCTTTGGAACATGTATAAACACTCGACAACTGAAAATACTCAAGTGACTAACTTTTGGTTTCTTTCCAGTGAACACCTCTTCAAGTGTCTTGTTCCCCAATATTTTGTAAGGACTTCTATTTTGGAAATACACAATTATACCAGATGCTTCTTCCCATAAGTGCATGGGTAGGCGTTGGTCAAGCATCATTTCTTTCATTTCTTCTGTAATGGATATGTTCTTTCTTTTTGTAACCCCATTCTTCTAGGGGTTGTAGGGAGTTGTTATCTCCTTCTTAATACATGATTCTCTACAAAAGTCTTTAAACTCCTTTGAGATGCACTCACCTCCATTATTAGATATCAAGACTTTAATATTCCTTTCGAAGATATTTTCAACTAAATCCTTGGATTCCTGAACGTTGTTGAATACTTTATCTTTTGCTTTCAAGAAGTAGATCCATGTCTTTTGAGATTAGTCGTCTATGAATAATACATAGTATACAAATTTTCGTAAGGATGGAACTATCACCTGTCTTCATACATCAGAGTGTATGATGTCCAATATTCCCTTGGATTTGTTACCACTGTTTGTAAATATTCCCTTAACATTCTTTCCAAGTGCGCAACCTTTTCATACACAGTAAAATTCTACCCGAATGTTAGGTAGACCTGTAACCATCTTGCTCAATATCGGTAGTGCTATGTAGTTTATGTGAGAAAGCCTTCGGTGCCATAGCTTACTTGAGATGACATTGTTGTGTAAAAGGGCTTATTCTTGGTGTCCCTTCAATTTATATAGTCCTCCATCTTAGACACAAATCACGGTAGCTTTATCAATGCTTAAATTCTTGGGCCATAGAAGAACTTGGCCATCCATAAAAGTTACCCTAAATCCTTTATCTTCTAAAGAAGAGATGGAAAGTAGATGCTTCTTAAATCCTTTTACAAACAAAATATACTTAATAAAAAATAGGGTTACTTGAGTCAAGTTGTAGGGAGGATTATCCAATGCCTTTGACTGTGTGCTTGGAATCACCCCCAAGCTCCACTTGAAGGGATGAGCTCTTTGATGTCATATTTGAAAGATAATTTATGGATCTGGTCATGTGCTTGGAAACACCACTATGTATGAGCCAAGTATCACTCCCTTAAGTGATGGTTCCTATAAGTGCTGAAACAAATACAAATTCTTCATCCTTTGACTAGTTATCTTTAGTGTTTGCTGCATGTGCATGGTGCTTCTTCTTCTTTATTGTTTCATGTTTATGAGGACATTGTGTAGCATACTGTCCCATGTTCTTGCAAGTGTAGCATATGATCCTTGATGCATCCTTCTTGTAATGTGATCACTTAGACTTCTTCATACTTACTTCTTCCCTTTCGTTCATTTTCGTAACTTGAGTAGTAAGGGCTTGATTTTCATTGTCATTGTTTTTATATGACTTGGATATCAATCTAGATTCCTCTTGGGTGAAATCTTCCCATAGCTTGTTAAACTTGGGAAATTTTCTTCTAGTAGAAATCCATTGAATGAATGGATCCAAATAGGATGGAAATCCATTGAGTGTAGTAGTCACGAGTTAAATGTCATTTACTGGGTCTCCAATGGCTTCTAACTACTCCTTGATCTACGAGATCTTCATAAAATAGTTGGTGATTGTTTATGAATTGTTCATTGTTATGTTTCTAAGTTGATGCCATAGAGTAAGCTTCTCACTAGTATTCTTACTCTCATAAAGTATGGTTAGGGAATAAAACATGTCTTTTGTTTTTTTTAGTTCTGATACATTAGGTATAAGATGATCCTTTATTCAGTGTGTCAAGATCCTCTTGTCCTTGACTTCATTATTTCTAAACTTTTCTCTAGCTTCTTCATCTTTAGTTTCTGTAATTACTTGCTTAACATGATCCAATGAATCATTTTCCTATAGAATGAGAAGTAATATGTGCTTCCATAATATGAATTTATCTGCTCCATCCAATCTATCTTTAAATCTCATACTCATTGACATTTTCATTGACAGAAACCCTAGATCTGAGAAATTTCAAATTTTCAGATTTCACCAAACCGCAGACTAAAAGTTGTAGGAGGTGCACTAGGGTAGGGAAAAATTCCTAGTGAAATAATTATCCCGAATGACCTTGGTATATTTCTCAACTATATTGACAAATATAGTGTGATGCAATGGAAAGGTCACTAAAATGACAAGGTATTGCGACAAGGTCTTCCTTCCAATGGTCAAATTGTTCTAAAGGTTACTAGCTCTAAAACCATGTTAGAGTTTATTTATTTATAGAGAAGTAGAGTTACCGGTGTTCTTTTAATTCTTTAAAATTAAATTATATATCATGTACTGAGAAATAACAACATAAACAAGAGACAAAATAACAAAAGTGATTTATCCTGGAAAAACCAAACAACCTTTCTTAGATAGATTCCATTCACAAAGAAAGTCCAATCATGAGCCAATATATAAACCCTAGCACAAAGGACAACTCAAGGTACAACCAGACATACCACCCTAGTTGCAACAACAACACAATACCAAGGTAGTGCACCTCTACCAAGAGTAGCGTACAAGAGAGAAATACCAAAAAAAGACTGGACAAGAAGAATATTTTTCATTGCATCTATTGTGTCACCTTCCTCATAATTTCGCCTTACTTATGTGTAGATGAAAGAATTTGTGTGAGGGTAACAAATGAGCCAAGACACCTCATATTTATAATCTTATTGTCCTCCTAACTTGGTCGACTTCTCTTCTGGAAAGGTGTCTCTTCATTGTTCTTTATTCTTCTGGGTAGACTTATCTTCTAGGGTATTTCCACATATTTTCAATGGTTATCTTTCTTCTAGAATATTTTTATTGTCTAAGAAAGGTCATCTAGGAGGGAAAGTTCCTCTCACAACTACCAAAAAGTCAACCAAATTCAACATGATATCAAAGCTAATTAAAAGCTTTCAGTTCTAGAGCTAGTATAAGTCTTTTTCGAAGCTAGTTAAAATATTCCAGTGCCATATCTGATAGATATTCTTCAAATATTTTATTTCTTTCAATTGTAAAGTCATGGTCACGAGCATCCTGTGCACACATAGTGACCGCACTCTCTTTGGTTCTGATTTTCCAAATTACAAGGTGCGACCACCTTAAGGATTTCACTACAGAGTGCGACCAAGTCTTTTGGTCACTCTTTGTTTCTTTGTAAGCTGATAATGGTCACACTGTGATAACTAATAGATATGTTATAGACTCTACAATAGTGATTGGTGTTCGAGAGGGAGGTATATACAGATTGATGGGACTTCCAAACCAGGCATTGGTACATGACAACATCAATTTGTGTGACCTATGGAATCAAATATTTGCACACTTACATTACAAGGATTTACTATCATTGAAGAGGAGGGTCACATGAATTCCAAAGCTTCAAGTAAAGCATGATGGCATTTGCAGAGGATTTGAACTTGGCAAGAATGCCAAGATATATTTTCCAAGAAATGAAAACAGGTCCAAGGGGATCTTGGATCTAGTACATTTATATATATGTGGACCTATGAAAGTTTCACCTTTGGGTGGATTCTTGTACTACGTGATATTCATTGATGATTTCTCCTAGAAGACATGGATCTTCTTCATGAAGAACAAGGATGAGTTCTTTAGCAGATTCGAGGAGTTCAAGGCTCAGGTAGAGAACTTGACAAGTAAGAATATCAAGGTGTTGAGGTTAGATAATGGAGGAGAGTACACTTCCAAGGAATTCAGTGATTTCTACAAGGAGGTAGGGATTAAGATGGATTTGACTGTTCCTTACAACCCATAGACGAATGAGGTTGTAGAGAGGAAAACACAAGTCCATTATATAGGATTCCAAATCCATGATTCATGATCAGGATTTACCCATGTTCTTATGGGGAGGGGCATCCCATACATCAATGTACATGTAGAATAGGAGTCCTCATTGCATCTTGGGGGACAAGACTCCTGAGGAGGATTTCACAATTGTGAAACCAAAGCTCAGTCATTTGAGGATCTTTGGTTTTTGAGTCTACATTCATGTTCCTAAGGAGAAAAGGACAAATTTGGAGCCTTATGCCAATGAGGAGGTGTTTGCTGGATACAATGAGACATCAAAGGCTTACCAAATATACATTATAGGACAATGTCATATAAAGGTCAGTTGGGATGTCACCTTTGACGAAGACACAACCTTCATGAGTTCTAGAGAGTCTCACATGGAGATTGATAATGAAGAGTAGGAGGCTTCAAAGGATGTGGGTTCGGGTCCCTCTGTTCTATTTTATCATCCTTCAGACTATCGAGAGAATTCAATAGAGCTAGTTGAACCACTGGACCTGTCTAGAGTCGTTGTTCTAGATACCAAGAAGAGGCCAATTTGGATTCGTGATACATTGCAAGATGAAAAGAGGTATGCATCTCCCCGTGGTACTTACAAAAAAAGTATATGACCTAAAAAATTATCAAGTTATATGGAATTGATGAGTCACATCATTGATTCTGAAACTTCTAGTTATGAGGAGGCAACAAGTGGGCAAGTTTGGAGAGATGCCATGATGGAGGAATATCAGTCCATCATGAAGAATTATGTGTGGGATATTTTGCCGATACCCGAGGGAATGTCAGTGGTGACTTCCAAGTAGATCTTCAAGATGAATAATGCAACATATGACAACATAAAAAAGTACAAAGCAAGGTTTGTGGCAAGAGGGTTCTCCCAGAAAGAGGGAGTGGACTATGAGGATATGTTTTCTCTAGTCACCAAGTACACTTCCATTAGAACCATTATTGACATTGAAATAGTCATGGATGGGATATTTCACCAGATAGATGTAAATACTACATTCCTCAATGGTGTGATTGAGGAGGAAGTGTACATTAAAAAACCTCAGAGCTTTGAGATACATGGGAAGGAGTCTCATGTTTGTATATTGAAAAAGGCCTTGTACAGACTCAAGCAGGAACCGAGGGCATGGTACTCCAAGATTGATGGATACTTTATGAGCTTGGGCTTAACCAAGAGTGAATAAAATCCCAACCTTCACTACAAGATTGTTGATGGTGATCCTTTGACCTTGGTGATGTATTTTGATGATTTGTTCCATATGGGGGTAGAGAGACTCATTGTCGGGCATAATATGGAGTTGGCCTTTAGGTTTGAGATGAAGGATCTTGGCTTGATGCATTATTTCTTGGGATTGGAGGTGTGGCAGAAACTATGTCAGATAATCCTTGGACAAAGGAAGTACACATTTGAAATATTGAGCAGGTTTGGTATGATGGACTGCAAGTCCACGGCTACACCTATGATGAAAAATATGAAGAAGTTGAGTGATTCCACTTCATATTAAGATTTGGTGGATCCCACTATGTAAACATAATTTAGTGGATCCTTGATGTACCTGATTAACACTAGACAATATATTTTCTTTACAGTGAGAACCTTGAGCCAGTTTATGGTTGAGCTAAGGCAGTTCCATTGGGTTGCAAGAAAGAATGTGTTTAGATACCTACATGGTACAATTGGATATTTTTTGGGATATGTCTCAGGTGGTTAAGTGAGGCTGCAAGGATATACATATTCTGATTGGGAAGGAAGTGTAATGGAGAGAAAGAGCACCTTAGGGTGCTTCTTCAGCTTAGGATCATCCACGAAATCCTAGTTTAGTAGGAATCAGACTTTTGTAGCAGTCGTTACAATAGAAGTAGAGGATATTGTATCTAGTGTCACAAGTCGTGAATAAGTATGGATTTAAAATCTTCTTGCAGGACTATTCAATCACGAGCTAGAGACGACCTTGATACATTGTGATAATCAAAGTTGTGTCAAGATTTTGGAAAATCCAGTATTTCATGACAGGTCGAAGCACATTGAGATCAAATATGACTTCATCTGATACATGGTACATAAGGGAGCATTAAATCTCCAATACATATCCAAAAATGAGTAGATTACAAACATTCTCACCAAGACTCTGTCTAGGGTGAAGTTTTTATACTTTAGAGACAAGCTTGGCTTGATGCAGAATGTCTCCCTCGCTGAGAGGGAGTCTTGATGTTTAAACATTGATTAGATATTCACCCATATTGTTCATGCTAATTTGACCAAGGGAGAAAGATACATTCACTCAAAGGGCCATTTTGATTTGGCTAGTGGTGAATGGCCCAGGATGTTGATGTTTCTCTAGTTAGTAGCATCAGGAAGACATTCTCTGAGATTGGTCATGTTGATTTGACAAGGAGTGATAAAGACTTGAGATTCTCTCACATTTTCTTATCTAGGATGGAGTGGTCTATATTAATTAGATGTGCATGTGAGGAAATAATCATCAACATAAATATAATATATAAATAATATATTTATAATATAATGTATAAATGTATAAATATTCAATAATTAATAATTAATTAATTAATGAAAATGCAATAATGGGAAATACATGTCCATTAAATGAAAAGACACTAATGTCCAAGTATATATATTGGGCCCTCAATAGTAAAATATGATCTTATATAATATTTACTTACAATAACCTCTCATCAAGTTCACTGAGTCTTGTTGAGATTTATAGTGTGTAATTATTCCGTGATAACAATAACATTTAATTCATAAGGAAATAATTATTAGATGTGAAAATAATAAAAAATCAACATCCCCCCCCATTCACCTCTCTCCCGCCTTCCCTCTCTCTCTCTTCCCCTCACTTCCACACTCTCTCTCTCTCTTTCTCTCTTACTTTTATCCTTCCTCCCCT
>ML795223.1:68491-82189 GCA_009831015.1 Picea engelmannii | reverse complement strand
TCAAGATGTGGATGGAGGGAGGAGAACGGGTTAGAGGAGGGCATGAAGTAAGAGGGTGCCAATGTTGGAGGATTAAAAGTTTAGAAGGAAAGATGACCCCATTATCGTCGGTCTAGTGTTGCAGAGAAATGGTTTCCAAAATGTGGTTGCGACATTGGTGCCAACATTGTTGCCAAGGTCGTGAGAGGTTTCGAAAGACCCTTCTGTTTCGTTCTTTCTAGATTTTCCATAGGATGAAGCCCGGAAGGATTTGCCATATCCGATTAAAGAGGGGAGAGTGGAATGCCTGATCTCTCCAATCTGCAATGGTATCAATTACACTTTCTCTTTGTCGATCTGACTTGCACATGATGATTGCCGCCTGATCCCAGAGTTGGCCTGTGTAGGAGAAAGAGATCAGGAGATGATTCATGGTTTCTTCTACATTTTCACACAAGAGGCATATGGATGGCCCGACAAAACCTCTCCTCGAGAGGTTGTCCCAAGTAACAATGTTGGAGTGGGAGACTAGCCAGAGAAAGATAGTGACTTTTGGCCAATGCTTAAGACTCTAGATTTTGCGCCAGGGTCCGTTAGTAAGAGGAGGGTCTACCTGGGTTAATATTTGGTAGGCCTCCTATGTGTTGTAGATTCCTTTTGGGCAGTGGCCCCAACGAAGAATATCCTCTCCTTCTAATTTGGGTATTTTCCGCTTGCCCATCTCCTCGTGCCAGGGTGCCATATCCACATGTTCGTCCAAATTTATGCATTCTTTGTTCAGGTGCCATCTACGCCACTTGTCCCCCGGAGAAATGTCCTGCCAGTAGTCAGCCACTCTTGTCAGGCCTGCCAGAGTAGCTTGTGGGTAGATGCCTTCCGCCCAGCTATTTTTGGCTAAAATTGGCCATTGTTGCCAAGAGTCCTGCTAGAAGAGGGTCGTTTCCCCATTCCAGATTTCCCAGAAGGCATTTCGGGTGACCAACTTCTTGTTTTGCTTGGCCGCTATCCAAATCAGGGATCCGGGACCGTTCCCATCCCATCGAATTAGGTTTTTTTCAGCTACGTTTGGCGTGTATTTTTTCCTCCAGAATTTGGCCCAGAGGTCCTGGGGTTGCTTGAGCCATCGCCACCAGAGTTTGGCTGTGAGAGATTTGTTCATGGTGAGAGGGTCTTGAGTCCTAGGCCTCCTTGATATTTGGCTCTGCATAATTTGTCCCAGCTGACCAATTCTATCTTCTTTCTAGAATTGAAACCTTGCCAAAGAAAGTTTCTTTGAAGATTTCTAATCGCCGAGAGAACATGTCTTGGAGCAACCAATGCCGAGAAGGAGTAAATCAGGAGGGTGTGAAGGATGCTCCGGAGGAGAATCAGGCTACTGGACAGATTTAAAACTCTGAGGGTCTAGGAAGAGAGCCTTTTGGTGAAAGAGGAGAGAATGTGCTCCCACGAGGAGTTTCGAAGAGCATTGTCTATCAGGGGAATGCCAAGGTATTTGGACAGAAGGGAGCTTCTGTTGAAACCTAGGAGTTCAGTAATGTGGAGTTTAATCGGAGGAGCCGTGTTGAAGAAGAAGATTTGGGACTTTTCCTTGTTGCATTCCAACCCCAAAGCCTCTGCAAAGGTGTGTAGAATGTCAATAAGAGCATTAGCTTCACGAACGGTGGGGGTGCCCATTAGGAGTGAATCATCCACAAATTGACTGTGCGAAACGGGAGGGGAGATGTCGTGCAAGGGTAAGCCCGTTATCAGGTTTCCTTCGACTGCAGCTCGAATGGAGCGGCCAAGGCCTTCAACCATGATGATGAAGAGAAAGGGGGAGAGAGGATCCCCTTGCCTGATACCTCTTGAGGGAGAAAAAGGTCGGGAAGGAACACTGTTGACCAAGATGGAGAAAAAAGCTGAGGAAATCAAGTTCATGATCCAAGAGACCGAGTTTTGATCAAAGCCAAAAGCGAGGAGCATAGCTCGCATATATTCCCAGCTTATCTTCTCAAAGGCCTTCGAGAGATCTAGTTTGAGTAGCATACCTGGAGTTTTGGTTTTCTGCAGAGAATGGATCACCTCGTGGGCCAGGATTACGCTGTCCAATATTTTCCTACCTTCAACGTAGCCTGATTACTCCGGGGAGATGATTGTCGGTAAAATAGGCTTGAGTCTACTGGCTATGACCTTCGTCAAGAGTTTATAAATTATGTTACATAGCGCTATAGGTCTAAATTGTTGAGGATGATGCGCCTGTCCCTCTTTGGGAATGAGGGCAAGAAAGGTCGAGTTCAGAGCCCATAGGATCTGTCCAGAGGCTCGGGAGTCTTCAAGAATTTCCCATACCTCGTGCCTGATCATCGGCCAACAATGATGGAAGAAATCACTCGTGAAGCCATCCGGTCCTGGAGCCTTGCATTTGGGTGTGTCCTGAAGCGCCTGATCCACTTCCTCAATTGAGATAGGTCGCAACAGGGCCAAGTTTTTCTCCCTTGTGACCAGGGACAGCACATGCTGGGTTACTTTGGCAATGGCTTCATGTCTATCCCGAATAGGTTCTGTAAGGAGGTTTTGATAATATCCAACCAGAGTTGCTTCCATGTCCTAATGTGAGTGAAGGGTCTCCGCAGTTGCAGAGATAAGGCTCGTGATTTTATTGGTGTGCCGCCTGTGAATGGTCGTTCTATGGAATAATTTGGTGTTGTGTTCTCCCTCCTTGAGCCATCGGATGCACGACTTTTGTTTCCAGAGGATCGCTTCTTATCTCTTCCTGGCCGCTAATTGTTGGGTTACAATTTTTTCCTGATCTTTTAACTCAGTTGTGAGCCCCCAGGTTCTGATCTGATTCTGAATTTCACTCATACGGTCTGCTAACTGCCTTTGAGATTCAAAGATATTGTCGAAGGTGTTCTTATTCCAGAGTCTGAGGGACTATTTAAGGTTCTTTAATTTTTGCTGGAACCTGTACATTTTTTAGCCTTGAGTGATCTCTGCCTCCCTCCACCATTTCTGAATGTTTGCCTGGAAATTAGGGTGGTCGAGCCAGAACTGCTCAAACCTAAAGGGTTTCTTTCCTGCCGCGGTTGGGATATCCAACCAGAGCCGAATAGGCCAGTGGTCTGATCCAAGGATGTCCAGGATTGAAGCCTCAATAGTTGTGCCTTCTAACATGAGAGAGTCTGAGATGAGGAACCGGTCGAGATTGCAAGCGATCTGGTGTGTGCCAGTTCTTCTGTTTTTCCAGGTATGAGTGCCATTAATGGTTTCCAGGTCGATGAGGCGATGGTTATCTATGAAGCTATTGAAGTTGTTCGTTTCTTGGTCCAGTCTTCTGGAGCCTCCCCTTTTCTCTTCCAGGCTGCGGATGATATTAAAATCCCCTCCTATAATCCATTTATTGTGCCGATTTAAGGTGGCTAGGAATTCCAGATTCCTAAGGAAGGCGACCTTCTCTCTTATGCTGGTTGGACCATATACATTAGTTAAGTGTCCTGGTTTATTAGAACCGATGAGTCTGTAGTCCGTGGTGATAGACCCTCTTATAGCCATGAAGTTTTCTAGTAGTATTGAGCTTGTATTCCAAAGGATGGTTAGTCCCCCTGCTGTACCTATGGCTCCTACTGAAACAACTGCCCCTTGCTTCCAACAATAGGGGAGTAATTTGTCCACATCTTCTGAGGTACATTTTGTTTCCTGCAGAAGAACTATATCAGGTTTTTCCGCAATAATCAGATCTCGTAGAAATTTTTGCTTGCTACGCCCATTAAGGCCTCTGATATTCCATGAAATAATCTTCATGATGACGAGGGGGTGGGGAGAGGAGGGAAGCTATCCGAGATCAGGTGGATTTTCCCTGATTTTACCATGAAATGTCCAATTTCTTAAATAAGCTTGTTGGTGGATTTTCGCCCTCTTTTCTTCTCATCTTTCTGGGATTTACCGGTGCTCTTTGATTGACTACTTTGTATTCCCAACCCTTGACTGGCTCTTGCCGAGGATCCAGCAGAGGAGTTGAGGAAGACTTTATGCACTTTTTGTAATTGATCTCTAGGTATTGTGTATAGTTTCTGCTGCCTATATGCATGCTCAAGGTGTACCAGATCGACCCCTGCTAAATTTGGCTCTTCCAGTTCCATTTCCGCATCTCCGTCCTTTGCATCCAGAGGATCTTGCGATTCCTGATTCGCGTTTGGGGGGGTAATTTCTAGTTCCTTTCTCAGAGGGGTTTTGTCCTCCCCTTGTTTGGACATATGAGATCCATTAGCCGACGGTGACTCATTAGGCTGTAAGTGGCTTGCAGGGTTTTTTGGTTGGTCTTGTAGAGCTATAAATCTATTGGTAGTTGAGGGATCTTTACTTACCTGGGCTGGTTGTCTTCTTCCTCCTGGTCTTCTTTTCCCTGTGGGTTGAGTGAAGTCGTCCTTGTCTTTACTGTTGTTTGGGTTTCCTTCCTTGTGAGCATTGTTGAGGGGGCATTCTCTAAAGAGGTGGCCATGCTCATGGCATCTCCCACATCGGAATGGAATGTGCTCATAGTCAATGGTCTGGATCCAATCCTCGTCGTGATATTCCAGTATGATGGAGCCAGGGAGCGGCTTAGTTATATTCAGGTATATGCAGATTCGAGCATAGGAGGTGTAACGCCTTTGCTTGGTGGCCTCAGACGACTTGACATAGATGCCGATGGTATTGTCGATACCCACCAGGACCTCCTCTAGCCAGAACTCCTGTGGAAGAGAATATAATCTTATCCATATAGGCACATGAGCAAAGTCCTCCTTTTCGGGATTGAACTTCTCCATCCAGAAACGCAGGAAAAGGCTTGCCGAGTTGAAAAAATATGGCCCTCCATCAGAGATGCGGTTACGGTCTTCAAGTTTGTAGAAGATTGTTGTAAAGAAGCCCTTGGATCCTAATTGTAATTCATAGTGACCCTTTGGCTTCCACCAGTATTGGATCCATTTGATCAGATCTCGTTCTGAGGGCCATAACCCTAGGAACTTCCCCACCAGGGCATAATCTCTCATGAATTGCTTTTTCTCTTCTATGCGTGGTGAGCTAATCACATACTTTGGGGCTTGTGGTGCTTGTGGAATACACTTACCAGGAAACCATGGAGCTGGAATTGTGGGGGAAGAAGCTTCTTTCTCGGGGTCAATCTCCATTTCTTGGTCCTTGAGCGCGCCTTCTTCCAATATTTTCGAATACAGGTCTGGCGGTGGCTCAAAGGTCAGCCGCTTAGACCTCTCAGCATCCTTGCCTCCTGTTGTGGCTTGACTGTAAGAGCCGCCTGCCTTCCCTCCTCCCTTGGGCAATATGAGCCCCGTTGGGGCCATTGCTGGACCCCCGCAGTGCGAGAGAATTGCAGAACCCTAGTCCGTCAACAAAACCCTAGCTATCAAAGCTCAGATCAAAACATCCTCATCATTATTTCTCATACATTAATGATTAAATTAGATTGTATTAATGTTAGTTTGATTGTAATAATGTCTAACTTGTAAACTTAGACTTCTGAATCCGATTTGTATTAAGATTAAATTAGAATTGCAATCTATTAACTAGTAGTAGTATTCGCTTGCTAAAATTTGATATGTGGTTAATGCTAATTGATATATATTGGTTGTCTAAATTGGTAATTTAGACTCGCTAAAATATAATTGTATATCATGTTAAAATTAGGTTGTAAATCACTGGCTTCGTGATTTAGACTAGTTAAACTAGATCAGTATTTAACGCTAATTAGATTGTAATTATTGACCAGTTAGACTTTATAAAAGGATTGGGTTGTTGACGAAGTCGTGTTTTGGCTAGTGTCTTCCCTAGTTGTCATCCTCTGACGGCTCATTGACCTATTGTTGCGGTATGGTTGTGGTATTCTTGTCGATATTCGGCTCCTAGTGCACTGATTTTATCTAGAGTCCTCGGTCCATATAGGATGTGTTGTGCCAAGGTTATTGATGCATCTATCACCTGGGGATGACATGATTCCTGATGAGGGGATCATGGCACACCCTATTGGATAGCGGTGAACAAGTACTTTTCTGAAGTCGGTGCATTCTGTGTGAGTGTTGTCAAGCATTGTAAGTTTCTTTTGGCGCATGGGTGGAATGACTTCATGGGAGGTTTTAGTCCTGTTCGTCAAGGTCATTGTGTTAGGAGGGGGAAGTTGTCCCTTAGCTTGTAGGCGTGTCTTGTTTGTGTCGGGTGGGTAGTCGTTCCTCCTTGTTGTCCTACTCATGTTTCTCCCAGTTGCCCCTGTGCCAATGAGTGGAGTCATAGTTTCTTGTTTCCTAGACCGTGTGCTTGTGTTTGTCACCAGTGGTGTGGTTAAATTGTTGTCGTCTTCGCCTTAATTCCTAAAAAAAAAAAAAAAATTGCACTGTTGCTTCACTTGTAGTCGTAACAATGGGGACGTTACAAATGTAGCTCATGAATTTCTATGGATACTCCCCTCTTTGGAAAAAATACCCTTTAGTTCCCATTTCTCTCTCTCTCCTATTTTGATTTTTCTATTTAGTTTAATTCTTGTTTTCCTCTCTTTGTCTCATTTAATTTTAAAAAATTTCATTGTCCTTTATTATCTAACCTTCACTAATTTTAAAAATACAATTGTATGTATTGATTCTTACAATCATTCCCTTGTTCAGATCCATTTCGGATCATGCCTCCCCATTGAGAATATTTTTGGTCTCGAAAATATTAGTGGACCAATCTAGAACAATGTGTCATCTCTCTCTTTCTCTAAAACATGGATCTAACTATGGATTTTTTATTTCACTACTAGATATGGTTTTGTCTATAGTTCTAGCTATAGTTCCTAGCTCACTTGTTCCTTCATTACAAGAGTATCCTCATTGACTCTCAACTGTGAGAAATCTTAAGCTCCAACTCTTCACTTAGAATTCATTCACATCTTTAAAGTCCAAGTATCTTGCATTTTTAGAATTGGAGACTATCTATCTTGGAAGTTAACAAAGCCAACTCGAATTCTACTTTTATTATTCAATGTGACTCCAATAAGCTATGCCATCATGTAGCAATTCCACAAGGGGATGGATGAACTACCTTATTCTACTAGGACCAATTGCTTCCTAGAATGGAAAAAATTATGTTTTGTTGCACATTTTTACCAACACCCTATCCTTGGAACAACATCACTTGAAGGACCTCCTTAGTCTGCAATCATAGCACCTTGTTTCACCCAAAACAACTAACAAATCCTACACATGTATAATTGTAGGTGACATTCATCAATAAATTATAGTCTTGAGGATGAGGGTGTTTTGACCTTAAAATATCTCACTTGCAGCACTTTTATTAGTTACACATGAATACATCACAGTTGGCAAGCGTAACCCTCATTTGCATCCCCTAATTGTTGTTTTTTAACTTTTATCTAGTCATCTCTAAACATTGTAAATAAGATCATTCCAATGCAGTTATCCACTGCACAAATATGAATAAATCATTTGAGATCACTCCATCCATCCATCCATTCATCCTCACAAGTAAGGTTATGCTAAATGACACAAGAATCTTGAGGACCTCTTCTTCTTGATTTCATCTTTTCTGGATTATGTACCTTATTTATCCACCAAGGAGAGACTCACAAGCACATAAGGAAGAGAAGGACCCATACCAAGGAGGTCATTTGGATCGCATTCAACTTCAACAAGACAATCTATAGGTGTTCATTATTTTCCTTCCTATTGTAGTAATGGAGAATATGATTTTTTTCAAATCTTTGTGTTCATGTCAAGTAAATTTCATTTCATTATTTAACTTTTTGTATCTTATGTCAACTAGGATTTCGTATATTAAAATAAATATAACGTTTAATTTAACTCCATGATATGTGGCTCAACTCACAATTATTGAGATTAAATGGGTTTATCTCTACCCTCTTGAAAAAAACCCACCAACATATGGTGACTCCACTAAGGAGTTGATCCATATCTTCTTCCTTGATTATGGGTGTCTTTTTCTTTCCCTCTTCACCCATTGCATTCATGTCCTTAGGGATTTAAGTTGTTTTATGTTGCTTCCATTTTCTATTTTTTCACATGTTACCTAGTTGGCAACCCCTATTTATACCTTAGTTACAACCTAGCAGCTTCATTTTTATATTTTAGTCACAACAAACTTTTCTACCCCTGTTTCTGCACTAGTGCAATGTAGTTTCTGGGTTTGTTTCCATCACTCATCGAATTCATATTTCTACATAGTTTTTTGCACTCATTCAATGCAACCTTTTAATACAATTTTTGCACTAGTATAGTGCACTTTTTGGGTAGTTTTATGCATTGTGTTTAGTTTTTTTAAAAAAATGGTTTTCTAGTTTTGTCTTAGTGCAAGCAATCCCTTGTAGGGTCCTTTTCGAATTATACATGGTTATTGATATACTATAATGAACTTTTAGGGAAACATTGTAGGTAGAGATGAGCCCCACTAGAGTTCCTAGTATCTTATACTCTTAGGGTTTCCCTTGATTGCATTTCATATTTATAATTTAAAATAGTTATTACATAACCTTTGCTTGATTGTACATTCTTTATATTTTCTTCAAATCACAAGAAATTTGGATGAAGACAAAAATCCTCTTTGTATTAATACTTTTCCTTAGTTTTTGATTTTTAATTAAAGCATTTATCTTTTCTTTTTCCATCTATGTCTTCCCTTCTTTTTCAACTTTTAACTATTTTTTGGTTTTGTTATAAGAAACCTTTTATTTCAAAAATAAAATTTAGTCAAGTTTTAAAAACAAACCTCCTTTGTTTCTAAGTATTTGACTTACTCATCTCACTTTTCATTTTGGAAATTGCATGTTCATTGATATTCTATTCCATAGATAAGTTGAAATAGAAGTATTTCTTTCTCATTTGAATTGGGTAATGCTCATTTTTTAATTAGAAGTTCTTCTAGGATAAAGAACAAGTTCATTTTACTCTATTATTTATCTTCCTTTGAGCTAGCATTGTATTTTCAAATATCTTTAATTGAAATTATTTTTTATTCAAGTATATCATTTTGAATTTGGTTACACCACAAGTATATATATATATATTTCAATATCTAGGTATATTCTTGGTTCATGACCCCAAGATCAACCTAAAAGTAACCATTTAAATTAACACATTAAATCCCCACCGGGGGCTAAAACATTTTTGTTGTTAAGTTAGGGTTGTGGGGATAGGAATCCAAATAATTCGTCACAACAATTCACATATAAAACACACTCGTTGACTAATTAGAGAACTTCAAGAATTCACATATAAAACATAGTGGTTGATTAATTAGAGAACTTCAAATCCTTTCTGTTCAGGCCTCTAAAGCCCTATTCTAAGTTCCTAACACTCATTTATTGTGAGTTTATTATTTATGATTAGGTCATCTTAGGGTAATTTACATCATGCTCACATTATCTCCTATTTATAATGAAGGAGATTAATTTGTATAGGAATCTTATCTTGTGCATTTGATGTATTGCAATAGGAGGTTTCCCCATCGAAGTGGATTACCATCATTTGACTCTTTATCATTATTAAGTCATGGATTTACTTCTTCGTTCAATTATTATGATATATTTGGATTCTGGCTCATAGAACCTATAGGATATGATCAAGACCCATCTAACAATAGGAATTGTAACAAACATCATTCGTTACGACAACATCTCCGTGACAGGTGCAATTTTTTTTTTATTTAAGGTGTGTGCGCGTGTAAAGAGGGAATATACACACTTGACTCTACGTCGCCACCCGACAACCAACAAGACGCAAGCAAGACAAACACATCAAGACGACATACGACGTACAATAGGAAACTACATGCATCAATGACGATCACTTCGAAATAAGTTAGACTGAGTACCCATCCATCCTACCCTGCAATGGTTAGGACCTCCAAGACACATAAGCAACGCTCAAGCCCAGGTTCCCATCGATTTTAACCATTTAAGGTCTCAGGGCTGGCGACTGTTCTGAGGAACATGGAGGTGTCTACATCCCGCCTGACACAAGCAGTCCAAATGAAAAATTATTACAACCCAGCGCAACAATAGACGAAGAGAAACCACGTCTTCTACAGAAGGCGCAAGACAAGGACTCAGATGATGACCATTAAAATTAATGACAAGGCAAAGTCTATGACTCATCCGTGATTGATTACTAGCCAATTTCTCCATTTAATTTTATTAAGCCACGAGTACATTAGTCATAAGGTAGATCTAAATAAATTATTTCCCTTACTTTAAGGCCTTACCCCTTGTGTTGAAAAGATAAGAGAATTTAATGTCCTTATAATGAATTAACCTAACCATTACATTATACTACCACATCAATGTAAACAAATAACATCGTCCTTGTGTTCCTATGTTATCAAGGCTACATAGCATTTTTCCAAGGCGAGGGTATTACATTTACATTGTTCATAACAGTAAAATGTTAGTAAACTTTTCTCTAAAGGGCAATACCCTTACCCTATTGTAAATGTACAAGACTTAACATCATATTTGTAACTAAACAAATAACAAGGTAACATCATAATTAAAATGACAACATATAAAATAACAATGTTTAAACATGACAATGTTTAAAGGTAANCTAAAGGGCAATACCCTTACCCTATTGTAAATGTACAAGACTTAACATCATATTTGTAACTAAACAAATAACAAGGTAACATCATAATTAAAATGACAACATATAAAATAACAATGTTTAAACATGACAATGTTTAAAGGTAATAGCATTTAAAGATGACCTCATAATTATAGATATCATCTTATTTAAAAATGACATTGTAACATCATAATTAAAATGACACACATATAATAATATCAATGTTTAAACATGACAACATTGAAAAGAAATTTAGGATGACATCATAATTATAAATAACATCATATTTAAGGAAAGACAATGTAACATCATAATTAAAATGACAACATATAAAATAACAATGTTTAAACATAACAATGTTATTAAAATGACAACATATAAAATAACAATGTTTAAACATGACAATGTTTAAAGGCAATAGCATTTAAAGATGACCTAATAATTATAGATATCATCCTAATTAAAAATGACATTGTAACATCATAATTAAAATGACACACATATAATAATAACAATGTTTAACATCACAATAACATACTACGCTAACATTACAATAACATTTCCTTACGTTACGTTTACAATAATATATTATAATGACATTACAATAACCTTAATAATCTACATCTACTATCTAACCATAACCGTCTCCTTCCTTAAATGATACTTCAACGAATTCCTTCTTTATTAAATAATAAAAGAAATAAATCACTTCCTTAATTTAAATGGAAGGCTTCTTAGCACATAGGTTTTGGTGATTAATTCACAGCTGCACAAGTGTCGAAAAAAAAATGTATAATAATTTGTGGTTGAAAGAACAAGGGGCATTGTCCCACGGTAATCGAATGATTCTATGTCAAGAAAATCCACGCAATTATAGGTTATGTTAACACAGTCACTGCAACTACAACCACTCGGTCTATTCAGCATTTTGTTAAGCTATAAATATAATTATATATAGTGTTTTTGGCGCTACCAGTGGGACCTTCAAAATATAGCAATATATTAAGGTATTCTGGTACTATCGGGTTAACTACCCTCTGTCTAGCGCTAACGCCCTGCGCTAAACTTTTAGATCAAGGGATGATAAAAATTACACCGGTCAGTCAAAATTTAAATTGATTTCTAATGCCGAAGGGTAACTATCCCTGGTCCAGCGCTAACATTCGGTGCTATTCCATCAGAATCAAAATATAAAATCATACCTGTAAGTCTTCAAAAGTGAAAGGTAAGTTGGAAAAACTACCCAACCCCCAAAAATCGCTGGGCAATATCCTACTGACAACATCTCGTTAAAATCTATACACCGTCATATGTCACACTGGCCGAGGTGAAGGTACACGAAATTAAATCGGGAAGATGCAGGGTTAAGACTGTACACGGCTGGCTGGGAGAATGAACGTTGGCGCACACCAACAGGGATACCACATTGTTTCTAAACCAAAAACAAACGGCCTACACACAACAAGACTCGACCCTGTAACCTGGTGTCTCTCACAACAACCTATCGATACAGGTCATGTCAAAGGAAGAACCCAAACCAAAGAAAGACGAAAGACTAAACCACACTGTTTACCTAGCTGCATTCAAGTAAATTATTTCATACAGTGTTAACATCAACAACAACGAAATTTGTCAACAGCGTGAGGAAGGTATTGGAAGCAACCCCAAAGGAAACGAAAATTTATCAACTGCGTGAGGATTGTTTAAAAGGTTCCCACCTCGTGAGTGGTGAATAGTCGGTTGAGGGTATCCACGCGCTGAGGTAACAGGCAGGTAAAACTGAAAAGAAACGTAGAACCCAACGAATTCTACAGGCCTCAGGGATGGGCGATTCGCCCATCTAGGAACGAAATCAAATTTTTCTTTCTTTTCTAATAAAAACAGAGCTAAATCATTTCATTCGCAGAGGTAAGGGACAACAGGTTTTTTTTTTAATTTATTAACTCGCAACCTTTCATTCAACAGAGGCCTTATTGCCAGATCTGAGTATAACGGTCAGTAAGTAAATCTCAGAGCGTAAAATCTCATTCCTAAAGCTCATTACAATTTCCAACAAACTTCATTTCAGCAGTGCATAGAAAATCTTTACAATTTCCAACGAACTTCATCACAGAAATCTTTTAGCCAAAAACACAAACACAGAGATGTATAGCAGCAATGCTGAGAAGGGTTATTGACATCCGCAGCAACCAAGTGGAGGAAAATCAACATAGTCTACAAATTTAAAATAAAAGGAAGGGAAGGACCATCAACGCACAATCATACAGCCAGGCGATAAAACTCAGTCATAAAACTAAAATTAGTTTACCCACTAAAACACATGCAGATCTAACCGTATGTCCAATGCTTCCTACGCTACCAGAAATAAAAATCATACGGTTGCCTTTTTCCCACTTCGTATGACGTCCCGCGCTCCGTTCCGTGTCCCGTGCTCTGTGCCGCTCACCGGTACCTCCCAGCCAATCGCTCACCGGTACCTCCCAGCCAATCACTAGGGGTACTCTACTTCCCCCTTAGCCCCCTGAGCCGCAAAGGGGCCACACAAGATCCAGAAGATAAGTCTAGCTTCTCAGCTTGCCTCGCAAGGCTGAGCTACCACCCCAATCTGAGCTGAGAAAAACCCAACTCCTCACAAGCAATCAGTCAAGCCACAAACCGACAACGTAACATTACGCTAACCATTCCTCCTCCTCTTCCTCATCTTCCCCTTCTTTTATAGAATTTGAGACCCACCTACTTTCCCTAAATCACTATTAATTTAAGTTTTAATGACAATCCTCTAAAAATTCTCTGTCGTCCAAGTGTCACTCATCCCCCACGTTTCTCCAAAATTATTTTCTTTTTTAAAAATTAAAAGACTCATTTCCCTCACCCACCTAGAGTCACTCCTAAAATTACTCCTAGGTATTTCTAGATCCCCTTACATGCTTTTAATAGCTTTCCCTAAATGAAGTTGTTAAATTTAGTTCATTTTAGTAAGTCCTTAATTGCTGATTCCTTTTTGCTTTTTATCCTATGTCCCCTACTTTCCTTTATTATGTTTCCTTTATTACAAGTTTCCCTATTTCTATTATTTATTCCTTTCCTTTTTTTTTTCTTTTTTTTTTTAAAACCAAAA
>ML795223.1:38008-61774 GCA_009831015.1 Picea engelmannii | reverse complement strand
CTAAAGGGCAATACCCTTACCCTATTGTAAATGTACAAGACTTAACATCATATTTGTAACTAAACAAATAACAAGGTAACATCATAATTAAAATGACAACATATAAAATAACAATGTTTAAACATGACAATGTTTAAAGGTAATAGCATTTAAAGATGACCTCATAATTATAGATATCATCTTATTTAAAAATGACATTGTAACATCATAATTAAAATGACACACATATAATAATATCAATGTTTAAACATGACAACATTGAAAAGAAATTTAGGATGACATCATAATTATAAATAACATCATATTTAAGGAAAGACAATGTAACATCATAATTAAAATGACAACATATAAAATAACAATGTTTAAACATAACAATGTTATTAAAATGACAACATATAAAATAACAATGTTTAAACATGACAATGTTTAAAGGCAATAGCATTTAAAGATGACCTAATAATTATAGATATCATCCTAATTAAAAATGACATTGTAACATCATAATTAAAATGACACACATATAATAATAACAATGTTTAACATCACAATAACATACTACGCTAACATTACAATAACATTTCCTTACGTTACGTTTACAATAATATATTATAATGACATTACAATAACCTTAATAATCTACATCTACTATCTAACCATAACCGTCTCCTTCCTTAAATGATACTTCAACGAATTCCTTCTTTATTAAATAATAAAAGAAATAAATCACTTCCTTAATTTAAATGGAAGGCTTCTTAGCACATAGGTTTTGGTGATTAATTCACAGCTGCACAAGTGTCGAAACAAAAATGTATAATAATTTCTGGTTGAAAGAACAAGGGGCATTGTCCCACGGTAATCGAATGATTCTATGTCAAGAAAATCCACGCAATTATAGGTTATGTTAACACAGTCACTGCAACTACAACCACCTGGTCTATTCAACATTCTGTTAAGCTATAAATATAATTATATATAGTGTTTTGGGCGCTACCAGTGGGACCTTCAAAATATAGCAATATATTAAGGTATTCTGGTACTATCGGGTTCACTTCCCTCTGTCCAGTGCTAACGCCCTGCGCTAAACTTTTAAATCAAGGGATGATAAAAATTACACCGGTCAGTCAAAATTTAAATTGATTTCTAATGCCGATGGGTAACTATCCCTGGTCCAGCGCTAACATTCGACGCTATTCCATCAGAATCAAAATATAAAATCATACCTATCAGTCTTCAAAAGTGAAAGGTAAGTTGGAAAAACTACCCAACCCCCAAAAATCGTTGGACAATATCCTACTGATAACATCTCGTTAAAATCTATACACTGCCGTATGTCACGCTGGCCGAGGTGAAGGTACAGGAGATTAAATCGGGAAGATGCAGGGTTAAGACTGTACACGACTGGCTGGGCGAATGAACATTGGCGCGCACCAGCAGGGATACCACATTGTTTCTAAACCAAAAACAAACGGCCTACACACAACAAGACTCGACCCTGTAACCTGGTGTCTCTCACAGCAACCTATCGATACAGGTCATTTCAAAGGCAGAACCCAAACCAAACCAAGACGAAAGACTAAACCACAGTTTTTACATAGCTGCGTTCAAGTAAATTATTTCATACATCGTTAACATCAACAACAACAGAATTTGTCAACAGCGTGAGGAAGGTATTGGAAGGAACCCCAAAGGAAATTAAAATTTATCAACTGCGTGAGGATGGTTTAAAAGGTTCCCACCTCGTGAGTGGCGAACAGTCGACTGAGGGTATCCACGCACTGAGGTAACAGGCGGGTAAAACTGAAAAGAAACGCAGAACCCAACGAATTCTGTAGGCTTGAGGGACACGTGATTCGCCCATCTAGGAACGAAATCAAATTTTTCTTTCTTATCTAATAAAAACAGAGCTAAATCATTTCATTCGCAGAGGTAAGGGACAACAGGTTTTTGTTTAAAATTTATTAACTCGCAACCTTTCATTCAACAGAGGCCTTATTTCCATATCTGAGTATAACGGTCAGTAAGTAAATCTCAGAGCATAAAATCTCATTCCTAAAGCTCATTACAATTTCCAACAAACTTGATTTCAGCAGTGCATAGCAAATCTTTACAATTTCCAATGAACTTCATCACATAAATCTTTTAGCCAAAAACAAAAATGCAGAGATGTATAGTAGCAATGCCGAGAAGGGTTATTGACATCCCCAGCTACCAAGTGGAGGAAAATCAACACAGTCTACAAATTTAAAATAAAAGGAAGGGAAGGACCATCAATGCACAGTCATACAGCCAGGTGATAAAACTCAGTCATAAAACTAAAATCAGCTTACCCACTAAAACACATGCAGATTTAACCGTATGTCCAATGCTTCCTACGCTACCAGAAATAAAAATCATACTGTTTCCTTTTTCCCACTTCGGATGAAATCCCGCGCTCCGTGCCGCATCCCGTGCTCTGTGCCGCTCCTGCTTGCCGACCGTAGAGAGCTCACCGGTACCTCCCAGCCAATCGCTAGGGGTACTCTACTTCCCCCTTAGCCCCCTGAGCCGCAAAGGGGCCACACAAGATCCAGAAGATAAGTCTAGCTTCTCAGCTTTCCTCGCAAGGCTGAGCTACCAGCCCAATCTGAGCTGAGAAAAAACCAACTCCTCACAAGCAATTAGTCAAGCCACAAACCGGCAGCGTAACGTTACGCTAACCGTTCCTCCTCCTCTTCCTCATCTTCCTGTTCTTTTATAGAATTTGAGACCCACCTACTTTCCCTAAATCACTATTTATTTAAGTTTTAATGACAATCCTCTAAAAATTCTCTGTCGTCCAAGTGTCACTCATCCCCCACGTTTCTCCAAAATTATTTTCTTTTTAAAAAATTAAAAGACTCATTTTCCTCACCCACCTAGAGTCGCTCCTAAAATTACTCCTAGGTGTTTGTAGATCCCCTTACATGCTTTTAATAGCTTTCCCTAAATGAATTTGCTAAATTTAGTTCATTTTAGTAAGTCCTTAATTGTTGATTCCTTTTTGCTTTTTATCCTATGTCCCCTACTTTTCTTTATTATGTTTCCTTTATTACAAGTTTCTCTATTTCTATTATTTATTCCTTTCCTCTTTTTTTTCTTTTTTTTTTAAACCAGAAAGATAGATGCGCTAATTAATCCTTTCATTATATTTTTAAATTCATTACTTTTATACTCACACGTTTTTTAAATTTTTAATCATTTTTACAATTAAAACCACGTATTTTAATTAATTTATCCCTCTCTTCACTTTACCCCCTTTAATTTTAAGAAGACTTTAACTAACACTTAATAGGGTTTTAGTTTACGCCCTTATGTTTATTTTTGTAGGGTCTTTTCTTAAGGCTAAACAAAATTTTATCTTAGAGATGTTTTAAATTTAGGTTTAGATTTGAACTGGGCGACAATTAATTAGGGGAGTCATTTTGAGAATTTCTTCAGGCATTAAGGTCTTAGGGTCATCTAGGTTTGTCTCATCATCATCATCAATGCGACGTGTCCTTCAGGACGCACTACGTGCTCCAAGGGTGATACTCACCTTGTTTGCTTTTGTTGCAGACGTGCCCTTCAGGATGCACCACGTGCTCCAAGGGTGCCACTCACCAACTTGTGTTTCTTTTGCGCGACGTGCCCTTCAGGATGCACCACGTGCTCCAAGGGTGCCACTCGCCAACTTAACTGATTGGTAGACATCTATAACCCCTGGAGTCAACACTCCACCAGGTGAACTTGTGGGAGACTAAGGGCTCTAAGGAATAAGGCCCCCGCCTTATTGCGCGCCCCTTAGAATCATCGTGAGCGACTATCGCAGTTTTCCCTCATGGCATCGTGGATCCTCTCGAACTAGGTAATCGTTAACCTACAGCTCGAGCCACGACGGGAGTGCTAGTAGGTTGTGGCAGGGCTACTATCCACACCTCTCCCTCAACTTCTCTGGAACTCATGTGTGGCCCCTTTACTCCATATGTGAGTCTGGTCGACAAGCTATCGTCATCCTGCATCATTAACCATCATGTCAAAACATGTCAACAACATATCATCAAATCAATAAAAATATCACGGTAAATAAATCATCCTAAATAGCACACTCCCTGACTCAATCCAGAGTCCAAGGGGTTCCACCAATGCCTCTGCATCCTCAAGGTCCAACCCTGCACACTCAATAAAACTGAGTCAATAGCACCTGTCTAAATCAAGTAGTGAAAACATCACGTCATCTATCATAACGCATCATAATTCAGTATAAATGTATTAACATCAGAAAAGTCCATATCACTTGCGAGAAAGTGTCCTCAAATAATAAGTTTTCTCAGTGCGCCAGAGCGGGATGTTACAGGAATTTTGTTTGAAGTGGATAATGAAAAAGTTGGGATATAAGTTTTGATTAAGATTCCTATCTCTTCCAACACTGAAGATTCCCTAACCATTTGATTTCAACTTTAAGGCAAGGTAACTTGTTGCATGTACCTATGAAGTGGTAGATTAGTGACCATTCTACTAGATTCCTACCTAGGTGGCTCTTGCGGGAGAGAGGGAACCAGAGACAAATTTCTATAATCCATTTGGATCTCATCATCCTTTGTCTCATAGTTATAACAATATCATTCATATCTTCACTCATATTCATATTGGATTTAATTACCTCTCTTGGTAGGTGTTTAGAAGTCCCTTATTATATTCTTTATCATGTTTCTTTGGTGGTGCCTTCAACCATTTTGAGGAAAGGGTTTGGTAGACTCATAGTCTAGGATTTTTTGAGTGCCTTTAGTTTATCTTTTGGATATAGTCTATTTTTTTTAGGATGGAAGTTTCAATGAGGACACTGGCATTATGATTCTAACACACTTAAAACCACTTATTGCACCACATGTACACATAATATTGATGTTTGATCACTTCTTGATTGGTTGTATGATTTTTCAACTCTATTTCATTGATATATTTACTATATTTTCTGACATTTATTTACACCTAGGAGCCATTGTGCCCCCAATGAGACTATCTCATATACCCTAATTCCTACCTACCTTATGGATTATTGGTCACGTCTTGTCTCCCACTCAATTATTTATAGTTAATAATCCTAGTCCTTCTTTGGACTCAATATCTTTGAATTCAAAAAATTCATCTTCCTCGTATTCAAAATCCTCATCCCCTTCAAGGAAATATATTTTAGGTGTTATTGGAGTTAGGCTCCCTTCCACTAGTCCACTTTCATATACCCTAAATACAACCATAGTTCCCATCATGGTTGGAGCTAATCGAATTAAAAACCAAGATCAAGCACAATATTAACCTCCCTTATCTTATATGTTGGGGTTTAATCTCCCATATTTAATAAAAATTATTAATGATCCTATTCAACATGGTGCTACTTGATCAACCATGTTGACAAGTTCACCCTCTAATATCCCTAAATTTGAGGGTTGTGTTAGAGAGGACCCCACCAATCATATAATTTCATTTCACCTTTGGTGATCATCTTATAGCATCACATATGATTAGATTGGAATCTAATTGTTTCAACACACCCTCATAGGTGTGGCTGCTAAATGGTATATTGATCAACTTGACAATACCCATAACACCTTTGATTCCATTACCAAAGTGTTTTTCGCCTTTTTTTAGCTTCGATTTTTCTACAATGTATGTATTGAAATACTTACCAACTTTGGTCAGACTACTTCCATTAGGGGAAATTTGAGGTTTAAATGGGTCTCCTAAGGAGGTTTCCCCCTTGAAGTCGTCTGTATTCATTAAATTTTTATCAGTCTCAAGGAATTGGTTCATAACACCAAGTGTCCCATTTATTATTTATAATTTTGGACCTAAAATACTATGATCTATCTTCTTTACAATGGAACTCGTGGAACTCAATTTGGATTTTTCTAGCTTTAGATATGATATTTTTACCAAGAACCTATGTTTGGGATTACTTTTAGAACTAGTCAAATACCCTAATTTCCATATCCCATTTTTTTAAAATTATAGTGAACAAGACCTTGAAATTTCCCTTTGATATTATTTCATCCATTTTCTAAGGTGTCAACCTTGTAGGTTGAGTAAGGTTAGGAGAGGGAACACAATTATATCTATAATTGTTAGCAACCACCATTCTAGTAGACATATTTTTAATTTCCACTTTCCTTGCCACATTGAAATCATGCTTGAGTAGGTTCAAAGAGATGCACCTAATGTTAAATTCTCTACTTTAAAGTGCCCATAAAGAGATCTAACAAATTATCCCTTGGGATGTATTTTACCCCGAGTATCATATTTTTGAATTGTTGAATGTGCTCTATTATTATACCTCTTTGATAGATATTTTTCAATTAACTAAATAATTTATTGTTCTTAATAGCCCCACAATGTACTATCAATTCATCCATAAACATGGACCAAGAGACAATATAATCCTTTTTTCATTCATAAAACCATTGGTACAAAACAAATTGATATGGTTCTAAATACAAGGATGCAAGGGTTTCCTTTTTTAACGTTGTTAGTTGGTGTATATAAAATAATTAGTCCATCTATGATATCCATGTTATATGATCTTTACCACCAAACTTACTCATATCAATATTAGGAGTGAAGTAGTTCCTCGGTGTCGAGTTGAACCTCAGATGATGTGAATCTTGGAGTGATGAATAATCGTGATTTTGGAACTCAATATTCATGTTCTTCAAATTTGTTAAAATCTTCCTCATACATGACTAGGGTTCAAAAAAAAATTTCTCCCTATTTTCATGCTTTCATTTCTTCACATTATCACATTTAGGGAACCTCTCATCTAGGGTCTATAAGAGCATTTCTACCACATAATTGTGTAATTGTTCCATCTTTTGATACATTTCCCTTTTAAGTAATTCTTACAAAAGTGCCAAATCAACCTTTTTCAACATAGTATCATCCATTTCATTAAATTATTTCCTCAAAGAGATACCCAATACCTTAATTCTTCACTTTTATACATATGTATGAGTTCTTTATAGGTTTTGTAAGAGCACAAATATTTATAGAATTGTTTACCATGTGAGAAATAATAATAATCCTCTTTTTTCTCTCTATCAAAATTTTTGAATCAACAAAAATAGATATTTCAATCAAAATTTACGCTAATTTCAAGTTAAAATACCTTTAAAAACCTTGGTTTATATACTATCTTGTTGGTCAACCTTTCTCTTGAAGTATCTCTAAAATTTTAGCTCGTCTAGGTCTAAAATTTTGGTCTGTAGTATCTTGATATGTTTCTCTACAATAGAACATGTGGCAATCAATTTGGATTTTTCTAGCTCTATTAATGAGAATTTTACCAAAAACACCTTTTTGTGCGTACTTTCAAGACTAGTAAAGAACCATAATATTTAGGGTATATCTTCACAATAATAGTGAAAAAAAAACTATAATTTTGACCACTTGTATTTCTCTTTGATTACCAAGATCCCAAAAATTTCACATTTTAAAACTATCCAAGAAAACAATTATAGTGAAAATACGAGTATGACTTGTTTGAAACTAATTTCAGCACTAGTAAAAACCCTAACAAAGTATATATTTTAAAGTATAGTGAACCAAAACCTAAAATTTTGACCATAAGTACTTAGCTATGTTTCCTCAGTCTCAAAAAAATTAATAGTCTTCAACTATCCAAAAAACATTATATTGAAAATACCAACATGAATCATTTGAAGGAGACAAACCCAAGGATCGTAAGCTAAAACCAAATTTAGGAAAAAAACACCTAGATAGAATCAAAATATAAAGAGAAGCAAATTTGTTCCTTGAGAATTATAAATAAGAATGAACGAGAAGCCTCTTTATGAGGGACACCTCCTTTTACAATATAACAAATGCACAAGATGAGATCCTCCTAAAATTAAGTCTACTTGGTATATATAGGAGACAAAGGGTACAATTACAATTAAAAGGTCCAACTAACCAATACTAACAACTCTACTGTAAAAATATAAATTTAATAACTCAATATTTAGGAATTAATCTGTGAAAAGTGGTTTCTCTCTCGAAATGGCCTCACCCATCATGGAGAACCCTTAAATATTTGTTTGCATCTTCCTTTTCAAAACACCATAACAAAACATTGTCATAGTTTTTCTAGAGAAGGATTCTATTCCCAAGATTCAGTTGTAGATGTTTTATCCTTAACATCCTTTTTCCCTTGGAGTTTAGATGACTCGTACTTGTCCCATGGTGTAAGAGGTATTTCAAGTTAGAATACCACGAGCCTCAATCACTCGGAATAAATAAATGCCCTCATTGGGGATAAAAAAAAAAAAGAGTTCATTATCACATCCTTCTTTTTCCTTTAATGAATAATTGTGTGATTATGCTACTAAATTACAAACTCCTCGTCGATGTATCATATGAGTAGGTTTAAACTCTAGGTTGTACTCCTTGATAGCTATCAACTAGTTTCCTCTTCTTTCCCCTCATTCTTTCTAAATGACAAGTGATATGACTCTCGGATGAGGAATAATAACTTTAGTATAGTTTTTGAGAATATAGGATCTAAAGTGCTTCATATCCCTAAAAACAACATATGCTCTTTTGTTTTTTGGTTGAATAATTTAATTCTACCCCTGTAAATTTGTACTCATAAAGAAAATAGGAAAATCACTTTTTTGTTAATATCACTTCCAAAGAATGATGAGTTCAAATATTATAAAAAATATAATATGATTGAAATTAAGACTGCTTAAAACTAGAGTGTTAGCTATTGTAGTTTTAATTTTTTGAAGGATTTCTGTTCATAACCTTTTTTTTAAGTTATTTGATATTTTCGACAAATTTAGGCATAAATGTTCTCACAAAATTAGTCTTCCCAAAAAAAGTTACATTTATTTCTTATTATGCGGAAAGGGAAGTTGAGATATGACTTTGACATATTTAGAATCCATAGTGATACCTTATTTCAATATGATAGGTCTTAATAACATTCCTTTGGTGAATGCAAACATTTTTTTTCTTTACAAAGTTTCCTTTTAAAAATAAAAGGTTCTCATTTGGTCTTAAACATTGCATAAGCATAATAAATATTAACATTATTATACCTAAAAAAAACCATTCAAAGAATTAATACATTTAAGGTCCTAATAAAATATGTAGAATCCAATCCATAGGTGGTATATGATGGGTATATTTTTTTAGAGACTTTATTAAATTCCAAAATTGAAAAATAAGTGAATTTTATTGGTTTTATTTATAACTAGAAACAATTTTTCGTCCAGGAAGAATGTTGAACTTAAAAGACAATTTTATCTTCAAGGAGTTTTCTCAACTTTTTTTTCACTTGGGGTTTTAAGGAAGGATGTATCATGTGTAATTTTTGTTAAAAATATTTGACATCCTTTCTGATAAGAATTTATGTTTATGTTGGATAATTTGTTTGTTGTAAGTTTTCATGTCATCATATGTCCATATGAACATGTCTTGATATTTTCAAAACAGTTTTATATATGTTTATTTTTTCTTTAGATCAACATATCCTAAAATTGACATTTTTTGGATTTCCATTCATTCCAATATTAATAATCCCATGTCCTAAATTTTGAAATGTTTGTTTTCACGTTGGATTCTCTCTTGAACTTATCTTGCAAGCCAAACAATCTCTCTAAGATAACCACACCTTTTGGAATAGTATTAGTTGTTAATTCATCCATTCCTTCTTCATTAAATTCTAATGTTTTATTATTTTCTTTGTCATCTATTAAAACATATTTGAAATTATTTTGATTGGTAATAAATTTTATGATTTTCTCATCATCTTCGAAAAATCCAAAGTTGGTGATATTATGTGGGAGTGAAGGTTAATAAAGTAATTCAATAGAAACCTACTTGTCTCAAAGTCTTCTAGCATAGTTAACCTAGAGGTAGCAGTCACTAACCTAGAGCTAGTAGTACAGCTAAATATTTTTCTAATGTATTATCAATTTGAGGAATGGAAAATATATTAAAAACTTCAAAATTGTCAATAAGCCTTAACACCTCTCACTGGTATTTCTTTGGATATGGAGACTTGTTGAGGACGCTCTTAGGCCTTTCTAATAGTCATCATATATTATGCACTAGAATAAGATAATATGTGAACAAATATACTAAAGTAAGTAAATGTATGTAGAGGATAAATACAACATAACAAAGGATTAGTTGGAGCGAGTACAACCAATTCAACCATCTCTCTATTGTATATATTCTCATGAAGATGGAGTACAAACTCAAATGGATGTTCTTCCCACAATTTTATCCATCTCATTCCCTAGACTAAAATAAGATTTAAAATGTATTGTGTTTTTTATTTTCCTTACATTGATTTTTCTCCAAAAATATATTATGTTTTTAATTTATAAGTATATGGCCTTTTTAAGACTCTATACTCGTTCTTCATATTATGTAGTATTATTCATACGATCACATTCAAATTTTCAAGAAATGAAACTATTTTTTCCTAGGGGATCTACTGTAAAACAACTAACTCTTGTTCCTTCTTAAGATGTGGAACCGTCAAAGAAAAGTGTGCAAATATCCGTAAGTACTACTAAATCAGTTTTATATATGCTATTTACATCAATTATATTACATTGTGTTCCTAAAAAAAATGTTTTCTTGCAATCTTGTTCATATTGTTTATTTTGAGGAATAAGGGAAGCTTCTACTATAAAAAAATTATCAAATAATGAATAAAAAGATTAATTTCCAAAGATTGAAAATTTATATGAATATGGTTCATTATTGGATTTTAGATCTATCACTGTGTTTTTCATACTTGCAGTCAATTCGAATTTTATTTGGTTCTCCATTCTAGGTAAGCCAAAGATGTGACCAATTAGAAGCAAAATAAACTTGGATATTTTGAGACCTATTCCTATTGAACAATAAACCATATTCTTTGGAATGTCCACCGTGATAATATCAATAATTTGGGGAATTTTAGGATTAGAGGCTACACAAATTTAAACATCCTTTAAACATCCTTTAGTTATCCCATAACGTTTACCTCTAACTTCTTAAAGAAGCTCTTGAATCCACCAAACTATTGTGCAATTTTTTATTAAAAATATTAAAGGTTAGCAAAAAAAATGTTGGAGTTTGAGATTTAGACCTTTTACCTAAAAGAGAAGCATTTATTGTTTTATTATACAAGTTATTAGTTGTTTTTTTAGTAACATTTTTGTGTGACAATTGATGGCTATATATCATTATCATTTAAATAATTCTACAACAACTTTCTTAGCTAAGCAATCTTGCATACATCAACAATTGAGATATCTTTTTAATTTTCTTTAGATCGTGAACTACATTATAGTCCATGGAATATTGATTACTATACTATTGGAAGGATTACTAGTTTTTGGAGTATCAAAAGTAGTTCTAATAGTAGGGGATACAATCCAACTTTTCTGGTTGTTTGAACTTTGAGAGTTAGATGAAAATTTATGCTGAAAAAATATCTTACTTTAGAGATTATAATAAGTTTGTACATGTAATTTTTTTTCTTATTCCTCCCCTTCATACAAAAAAGTTAGATGAAAATTTATGTTGGAAAAATATCTTATTTTAGAGGTTATAATCAATTTGTACATGTAATTTTTTTTCCTATTCCTCCCCTTCATACAAATTAAAGACAAAAAAATTGTATCCAAAAAATCATAGTTATTTCACTAGGTTATCCCTCAAGTTACTCCTCTACCTCTCTTTCTATGTGATCACTATATTCTTCGATTTGAATGCATTCATCCATAAAATGATTAGATATAAAGTTCATGGAATTAATACATTGCAAACAATATTTTTCTTAATGATTCACTTAGTTGTAGTTACAATTTTTTTTGATAACTACCCCTCTAGGTCAATATTCAAATTTAGAGGTGGGGGTTCAAGGCATTTTGGAGGTATAGGTTTTCTGAAGAATGGCATATATGGATGTTGTGTTTAAGTAACTTATCGATAATTTATATTTATATTTATGATCTTATTTTTTAATTGTATACAGTCTGAGTGGGCCTAATGGTTAAGAACATGTGTTTCCTCTTAAGAGGTCATAGGTTCAAATCCAGAGGGGGGTAGGGTATGTATAGCTTCGTAGACTTTACCAGTCAAATCGCTGGGCGGAGGGGGGTCCCTTGTCCCACAAACAAGGGGGTCTCATACACCAATTTGGTGTGCTGGCTTGGCCGTGACCTTAAAAATAGATTATTATGATTATTATTATAATCATTTTTTGCAGGTTATCCATATCCATATAATATTTTTCTTTTCCTCCTGTGGTTTCTTTTAGTTGTGTTCTAGAAAAGATGACATTCTACTTAGATTGTATAATTTATTTCTTAGAAAATGTTGTGTGACTTTCCTTACATCCCATCATTTCAAATTATACCTTCTTATCCTCCTCAAAGTTTTGAGCTCAAGCATTCTTTCTAGCTTGTTTTATGAACATGGAAATAAGGGTCGATAAGGCACTTACATAAACCTGTATTTGAAGTTCTTGATTAGACTTTGTGTCCATCTTGAATTTATTGATAACTATTGTGAATATTTGGTTGAAGTCATTGAATCTATATTTGTACCCATTACCAATGAAAACAATTAATCCATTGAGTCTCCCATAGTAGTTTCTTCCTCAAATTTGTCGACCAAATCCTTTTGAAAATCACCCGAGCTTGTTATTGACCTAATTGGGAAATTAAAATACCATGTTGAACAGTAACTTTAAAAGGTACAATGGAACCAATGGAATACTACATATTCTTGTGATGCATTCAATACTATAATTTCCAATATAAATTTCTTAATATCATATTTTTACGGTATAGATAGATCAAGATCATATTTTGGCAAAAGACATTCGAGATGTTTATGTAAATTGTGCATCTGCTAAAAAATGGCCAAAGTATCTTCTACTAATTAGGGTTGGTTATAGTTTTTTATCCATCTATGAGAACACAAATCTAGTATACAATTTTTCAAAGACTGATTCTGATTTTGACTGGATTTGGAAAAGTTAATTTACTGTATGGGATGTGGTAGGATTTGGAGTTGGAGTAATTAATTTTATAGGTTGATAAATATCTTGCAATGATAATTCAAATAAATCCTTCATCGTATGGACAATGTTCTATTTTAGTAACTCCTTGAGTAGTACTCCTTCAATTAAACATATAAGGCACCAACTTGTTTGGCATATGTCCCAGTTATCCATTTAAATGCATTTACTTTTTCATTTGATATTGTGTATGGAATTTCAATATTAATATTATGTTCTATTTTTTCCAAATATTTAATATTAGAATTTTCAAAAGATATCTAGGGATTTGGAACCTGAGTATTTCAATGTGGTTTGTTTGTATATGACCGAGTATTGGGGACTAAATAAACCATGGGATCTAAATCAACCATACAAGGCCCTCCTTCTAGTGCCAATTCTATTGACAAGGCTAAATACTCAAATGTCGATTGTAAGGGTTAATGTTGGAGTTACTTCACACACACCTAGGATTTATTCTTCCTAAGGTTTTTCCTTTTTTATTAGTCATAATTAGTCAATATCCAGTCTCCTATTTTTTAGGGGAGAATATTCCACCTGAATAATATTCTCTTTCAGTTGACACTTCAATTTGACTAGTTGAGTTGAGTTTAGATGCTTCAGTTTGACTAGTTGAGTTGAGTTTAGATGTTGCATTGGTTTTGTCACCATGAAACATTGGGATCATCACCATGATAATTCGACCTTGCCTTGGTTTCATCACTAGACTGGTGCATTAGCCTTGATTCCCTGAGTTAACGCCTCACTAATATTTGTTCAGTCAGTTAATTGAAGACTAGTTGACTAGTTAACTCAACTAGGTGGCAGTTCACTCCTGTAACTACCTGAGAGACTAGACTAGGTGGCAGTTCACTCCCGTAACTGATGGTGTGTGTCCAGATCACTCTAGACCACCACTATGGAACATTTTTTCTCCTCCAGTGCACACTCATTGAGCTATACAAAGTATATCATGTGTAAATTATTTATTATTCACAACGATTAATGAGAATTCTTCTATTCTTTCTGTGCTTCTCCTTATTTCTCAATTTTTCTCTGCAAATGTGTGTATTATTGTTTATATATATATATATTCTTTGTAGGTTCAACACATTTACATGGTATCAGATCCAACAGAGTGCTAAGAAAAAGCTACACCAAAATGTTTTGCAGGTACAAAAGATTGAAGACAGCGGAAAGATGGATTTCCAAAAAGAATTCATTCTTACACCTTACAACTATTTTGCATGGAAGGAGAAAATAGACATACATATCTGAACCAGAGGGTTGTACAGGTTAACCTTGAATATAGATACATAACCGACATCAGCCATAGAAAAATCCAAATACTTAAATCACATGGATGAGGCACTC
The DNA here is from genome assembly GCA_009831015.1 of Picea engelmannii. Lineage (NCBI taxonomy): Eukaryota > Viridiplantae > Streptophyta > Pinopsida > Pinales > Pinaceae > Picea > Picea engelmannii. Next base: position 47,346 of record ML795223.1, on the reverse strand, counting down.
AGAACCATTTGCAGACTTATTTCTCCCGATCTCTTTTTTCACATATTTTCCTGTAAGACTCCCAATGAAGCCTGGAAAACCTTGGAAGGTATCTTTGGAAAATAGGATGAGATGAGGGGACACATGTTGGAGGTGGAGCTCCTCACATTGGATCCAAAAAGCTTCGAAAATATCCAAGATTTATTTACAAAATGTACAGATTTACTGTCACAACTCAAAGCTTGTGGGGTTGATAAATATATGAAGGAGAAACAAATGGTTCTCACCATTCTATCTAAGATTGGTCCTGGATTCTCTGTATTTGTATCCACATTTCATACTTTCAGATTCGCCTATGGAGCCACCTGGAAGATGGCTTCTCTTGAGGACTTTATCGAATCCTTGACACAAGAGAAAACTAAGCTCATCAACATGGGCACAATCAAAGTCCCAAGGGTGCATGCACTCACTTTGCATGATGGTAGACACAAATATCAGAAATCTAAAGATAAAGATAAATGGAAATCTCATGCACATCCGAAGAAGGAAGGGTACACAAAACCCTTCATCGATGCCTCTAGATCGAAAGGAGAAAAGGGAAGCAAAGGAGAGAAATGCATGTACTATAAAAAAGGATTTTATTCAGAATCCACATGCATGCAAAAAACATATATCTAATGTCTCAAATACTTCATCAAAACAACCTTGTAGATCACATCCCCGAGGGTGCCAAGAAGAAGAAGCTAGAAGATCTGAATTCCAAGAAAGACAATTCTAGACATGCCTTGATTGCCATCAATTCCTCTCCCTGTGCTTGGATCATTAATTCAGGAGAGTCACATCACATGGATGCCCGAAAATAAGTATATTTTTCTTTGGATGCATGCAAAGGTCCTCATATTTTGATTGGGGACATCTCTTCTGTCGAAGTCACCAGAAAAGGAAGGATTGAACTCACCAGCGGAAGCTTCGAGAATGTGTTGCACGTTCCAAAATTTTTTGTCAACCTTCTCTCCGTGTATCAGATGACAAATTCTAGAATCGGAAAGAAAGTCATATTCACACCAAATTTCATGGACATCTACGACATGAAAACCAAATCCAGGGTTTCTATCGGTGAGGTAAATCATTAGTCTAAATTGTATACCTTTTCCGAATTCATTGAACTTTATTTTTCTTTACTTCTTACTCATGCTGATGAAAGTAGTAGGACATGGAATGAAAGGTTTAGACATTTGAATTCTAGATACATGCAACAGATTAGCAAGCACATATTGGTTGATGGTCTACCAGACATCCATTTCTCCAAGGGAGTGTGTGAGGGATGTGTTCTCAAGAAACACCCTCAAGAGAAATTCAACAAAGGAAAGTCTCAAAGAGCCTCTACACCTTTAGATCTGATCCATAGTGACCTCATGGGTCCTTTTCCACATCCATCGGTCAAAAGAGAAAGGTTTGTTCTCACTTTTGTTGATGATTTCTCACGTTTTACTTGGATCTACTTTCTTAGGAAAAAATCTGAGGTCTCTCAACAACTCAAATATTTCAAAGCCCTGGTTGAGACACGGTCCAGAAAGAAGATCAAATTCCTTCAAACTGGTAACGAGGAAGAGTATGTAAATCATGATATCCATAATCTTTTCCATGTGGCAAGGATTCAGCTGCAGCACATAGTTCCCTATACTCCGCAGCAAAACAAATTTCTTGAGCAACAAAACAGTTCTCTAAAGGAGATGGCATCTTGCATGTTGCATGCAAAGTCACTACCACATAGACTATGGGTTGAAGCACTTAATTGTGCAATATACATCCAAAATATATCTCCTCATAGATCTGTCAAGGATAAGACCCCCTATGAGGCTTGGAGCGGCCTCAAATCGGAAGTGACCCACTTTTACATTTTCGATTCATGTGCATGGGCCATGATTCCCTCTGAAAAGAGGAAGGCACTTGATCCACATATCACTGAGTGCATTTTTGTTGGATACCTCGACGCTGTGAAGGGATATCATCTTATTGATATTTCCTCAGATCGGCTCATCATTAGTGTCCAATTCGAGGAAAGTGTCTCGCATGTACCTCAGCAGCCGCATGTAGACACCTTCACTCTTCCACCTATCCGAGATGATGTGAATGCACATGCCTAATCTTCGTCAGATGAGATTTTTGATTCAGATGACTTAGATGATTCAGAATCAGATTCAGTACAGTCATATGCAGATTCATAGAATCCAGATGCAGTTTCAGAGCTAGAGAAGAGGCCCAAGTGGGCACAGAATACTCTTCAGGATGTAGGAGATCTCGTTGGTGATGTAGTCGATACTAGGAGGAATCAATATGATTTTGAGTTTCCTTCTGTTTCACTCATTTCTAGTGAACCATTGCCTTCAATACATCTTTTCTTGTTTCAGTCTTCAGATCCATAGTGTTATGGAGAGGTTGCTGGAAACCCCTTTTGGGAATCCTCCATGCAGGAGGAGTACAACTCCCTCCTCAAGAACTAGAATTTGGATCTGGTTCCCCTTCCTAAAGGGAGGAAACTTGTCAGATGCAGATGGTTCTACAGGACCAAGAGCACAATGGATGGACAGATTAGCAGATACAAATCCAGGATTATTTCCAAAGGCTTTTAGCAAGTTCATGATATTGACTATGATGAGACCTTCACTCTAGTAGGGAAGATGGATTCCATAGGATTGGCACTTTCCATTGCGACAACAAAGGATGGGAATTCCATCAGATGGACATGAAGAATGCATTACTTCATGGTGTTATCTTTGAGGAGATCTATATGGAGCAGCCCCAGGGATTTATGCAGGACTAATCTTTGGTCTATCGACTGAAGAAGTCACTTTATGGCCTCAAGTAGGCTATGAGGGCATGGTATGCCTATATTGATTCCTACCTATTATCACATAACTATGTATGTTGTAAATCATACCCGAATTTCTACATGATCAGGACGACTGATTCACTTCTACTTTTATTTTTGTATGTCGATGATTTGTTGATCACTGGGTGCTCGACTTTAGTGATTGTTGCAGTCAAGAGGATTCTACATGACAGGTTTTTGATGATGGAAATGGGTCTACTACACTTCTTCCTTGGACACGAGATCAATCAATATGCATCAAACATAAAACTGTCTCGATCCAAGTATGCACAAGATCTCCTTGAGAGATTTTAGATGATAGACTGCAAGTCTGTTCTGACTCCTTTCCTATCAGGAGTCAAACTTGAGGATGGTGGGGAGAATCCACTGGTTGACAACACACTGTATAGATAGATAGTGGGGATCTTGTTGTATCTCTCACACTCCTAAACATACCTCTCATATGCAATTGGCACAGTTTCCAGGTTCATGCAAGAGCCGCATGAGCTACATTGGAAAGCTGCAAAGCATATCCTTCGATACATATAGGGAACCATCACCTTTGGGATTCATTGTGTAGTATAATCTACATTATATCTCATCGGTTTTACTGATTCTGACTAGGTTGGTGATAACACTAATCGCAAGTCCACATCTGGTTACTCACTCAGTCTTGGTTTTAGGGCTATCTATTGGTCGAGTAAGAAGAAAGTCGTCATTTCTCTATCTTCATTCGAGGTAGAGTATAGATGGGTAGTTAACATAAATGTGGCTACAACATTTTCTCACTGAATTGGGCATTCAGTTTCATTGTCTGATCGTCATCTGGTGTGACAACCGGAGCACTCTGAAGTTCTACAGAGATCTAGTTCAGAGGCAGCGGATGAAGCACATAAAGATCCAAATGCACTAAATCTATGACTTAGTGCATGAGGGTATCATCGACTTATATTTCTATCCTTCATCAAAACAAATGACAAACATATTCACCAAGACCTTCACTGAGCATAAATTCCATTCTCTGCGAAGTCATCTTGGAGTGAAGGACAAATAATTGTCTAGAAACTCTAGTTCTTCTGTTTACATATATTGTACCTTGAGGGGGGTTTTTCCCATGAGGGTTTCCTTCTTTCCTCACTTTATTTTCAATGTATCTTTTGTATTTGGGTACCTAACATGGCCTCATTTTTGGGACCCATTCTTTATTTTCACCATAGTGATGTTCAGGGGGGGTGTTGGATTTACTTCACACACACATAGGATTTATTTTTCCTAAGGTTTTTCCTTGTTTATTAGGCATAATTAGTCATTATCCAGTCTCTTATATTTTAGGGGAGAATATCGCACATGGAGAATATTCTCTTTCAGTTGAGACTTCAACTTGACTAGTTGAGTTGAGTTTAGATGTTGCATTGGTTTTGTCACCATGAAACATTGGGATCATCACCATGCTAATTCGAGCTTGCATTGGTATCATCACCAGACTAGTGCATTAGCCTTGATTCCCTGAGTTAACTCCTCACTACTCTTTGTTCAGTCAATTAACTGAAGACTAGTTGACTAGTTAACTCAACTAGGTGGTAGTTCACTCCTATAACTGCATGAGAGGCTAGACTAGGTGGTAGTTCACTCCCGTAACTATTGGTGTGTGTACAGATCACTCTAGACCACCACTATGGTGCATTAGTTCTCCTCCAGTGCACACTCATTGAGCTATACAAAGTATATCATGTGTAAATTATTTATTATTCACAACGATTAATGAGAATTCTTCTATTCTTTCTCAAATTTTCTCTGCAAATGTGTGTATTATTGTTTAGCTAGATCTATTCTATGTAGTTTCAACACATTTACAGTTAATCCTAATAAAAATACCTAATTAGAGTATCCCCTATTTGGTATGGAAAAACCATCCATATTAATAGAAAAATAACTATCCATATGAATAGAAAAAAAACCTCTCGATGACATTTCAATGTGTTGTGATGTTTCTTTTTATAGATTTCTACATATTGATAAACATAAAATAATATATACTATGTAATTAATATTTTAAATATAAAAAAACAATATTTTGAAAGTTATTTCTCAACATAGAGGAAATATTACTATTAATTATTTAATATATGAAAAATAGTTCTATAAAATTTATCATATTTAATAACATATATTTTCCTATAAAAAAAAATCTAAACTTAATACAAAACAATAATTGTAAATTGGTTAAAGGAAACTAATGATATAAATTTTTAATCTTGACACAAAGATAGCATAAAATATAATAATAAAATTCTTATAAAACACCATGCAAATGTTGAGTTGCAAATTAATCCACAACATTCAATATGCATGAACAATTCCCTTTAAACATAATAAAAAAATTATTATAAAACACCATGCAAATGTTGAGTTGCAAATTAATCCATAACTTTATTATAAAAACCATGCAAATGTTGAGTTGCAAATTAATCCACAACATTCAATATGCACTTTATTATAAAAAACCATGCAAATGTTGAGTTGCAAATTAATCCACAACATTCAATATGCATGAACAATTCCCTTTAGTTATAAAATTCCATGGCTAATGACTAGATTCTTGATTCTTCAATATGCATGAACAATTCCCTTTAGTCATAAAATTCTATGGCTAATGACTAGATTCTTGATTCATCAATGTATTTGAAATAGTTCTCTAACAATAATAGTTCCCCAAAAAAAAGGCATAACATAAAAAATACTTCAATAGTTCCTTAAAAAAAAGGCATATCATAAAAATACCTCATTACTTTTTGAATTATTCTATATATACAATTACAAATGTTCATTATGATAACCAATTATAACTTAACACTGGGGTGAATATTCTCTCATTGGTTAAAAAAACTTTAAATAAGTCATTATGGGAAAATGTATTTGAACATATTTCTCAATTTTAAAATAAGAAAATTTGAGTTGAGTTGCTTTTATCACTTATTTGATAAGGGTATTTTGAAGGTATCCTTTCTCAATAGTTAACACACTTTACACCTTGGTTTCATGAATCTATACCATATGCTAAAAAAATTTACCATTAGATTTATGAGATAAAAAAAAAATAATAAATTAGTAGACCACAAGAGGGAAGTTGACACTGAGTGATGATGTCTTCAATCAAAATCCCATATTTTAATGTAAAGCATCCACCCTTCTTCAATATGTTGACATTGAGTGATGATGTCTTCAATCAAAATCCCATATTTTAATGTAAAGCATCCACCCTTATTCAATATGTTTCTAGGCCTCCTAGTAACTTAAATATTTTTTCAATATCATAAAAATCGGTTTAGCTTAGTATCTTATGTTTTGATATATATTCACTTTCTCTCTATTTCTATATCTACTACTTTTATATTTACTTGATAAATTCAAGTTTTCAAGTTGATATTGGGTCTTTCTTTGATTTTTTTTCCAAAATAAATTGTTTTTATACAAAATTGAGAGTTCATATTTGTAGTATTTGCAGTCTTCTTTTCTAATTTCTATACATCAATTTTCTCTAATTTAACTTTATCCAGGGTAGCATGAGTTATAGCTAATCTAGTTAAGATTAACTTAGTCAATTTAGAATTTTTTGTTTCTAAGACTCTCAATCTAATATATTGCATATGGAAATGTTATCTAGATCAATTCACATTCTCCTTTGTGCATGTTTGACTATATTTTACTTTATTTTATTATAATCTATTAACTCCACATCACTCCACATCAGCTACTTATTCAATAATATTTGATATGCTTTGTTTTCCCTAGGATAAAGGTTTTCCAAGCTACTAGGTGTAGCTACTTGATCCATCTGAGTACCCTTACCTCTAATTACCTTCCCTATGGATGTGGCACTTTGTTTACGAATTCCCAAGTTTTCCATGGTCAAGGAAATAAAACTACTAGATGGTGGGCCAGATTGCGATTGATGTCGAGCAAGTTGACTAGTTGGTTCATCAGTATGTTGATGCCTTTGATTATTTTCTTTGTTCTTTGAAACCTGTTATTTATCCATTACCATCATTGATTTTCTTTCCCATTCTTTTTTTTCTTCCTCTAACTCCATTTCTAATTTTGATTTTGCTAAGTTATCTTTCACATCTCTCTCCAGCCTTGGTTTTTCGGCTTTTTCTATAATTTATTTTTCTTCTTATCTCAATTTATCATCCTCTACTCTGATTATGTATTCATCCTCTTCTCTTTCCTTTTCCTCTTTTTATTTAAATCTATCTTCTTCCTCCTCCTTTTTAATTTATTTTCCTCAATATTTTTTTTGTTTACTTCTTTCCATTTTCTCATGAAAAGTCATGCCGCGTGTATGTGTAGAGGTTCAATATTTTGATTATAATATATCAATAACTTCCTCCCATGATGATGAATTTTCATAAGGCACTTCATGTTCTCAATGCTCATGGGCATAAGGCCAAGTGATATAAACATAAAAAATGTGTTTTGCAACTAGTCCTCAGGGTCATGTATCCTGAATTTTCCTTGAGGATATATATACTCTATCATTCCATTGACTTCTTACTTGTCATTATTTGAATTCATGATCCCATAATGACCAATGTACATGTTATGTGTAATGAATGTTTCTTTTTTGGAATCCTTAGCTAATGAAACATTGAAACCTTGAAGAATACTTTGATAAGATATTTTTCCAGTAACTAATCTATTGGGAACATATTTATGTAGCAAATTGGGGGTAGTGAGCACATAAATTCTTAAATATGTATGATATTACTAGAGGAATCGATTATAAATACTTCTTAATATTTCCATTTCCTCCTTACTCAATTTGGGACACTCATTACATAAAATCATATTATATATAGGATCAAATAAAAAAACAGAAAGTTGTGTGTAATTCCTTTTATACATGTTTTCGCACAATTCCTTGTAGTAAACATGAAATGGATGATGTACTATGTTCCAACTCCAATTTAACCTTGGAAAGGGTTTTATTTCATAGATAATATCTAATAAATAAGTGGCCATATAAAATGCAAGAAATTTTTTAGGATTGAGTTTTCTTTCTCTTTCAATTCCTCTATTTAAAGAATGGGACAAATTGGTTGCCTAGTTGAAAATTGAGTTAGTTGCGATGACAATCTAAACCATAGGTACACATGCATGTTTGAAATGCATGCATATTCTTTATACAACGTAGAAATTAATGTCATGGAAAAAATATATGGATCTCTCAAGTTAACTATTATGTAAACCCCATCATTCTTTCCAAAAATCCTTTTGTTTTCCACTCACCATCCTCCCAAAATATTTTTAATGCCATTATATTGATGGAAATTTTCAAAAACATTAGTAATCAAATAAATAGTTGGCCATATAAAATGTAAGAAATGTTTTAGGATTTTCTTTCTCTTTCAATTCCTCTATTTAAAGAATGAGACAAATTGGTTGCCTAGTTGAAAATTGAGTTAGTTGTGATGACAATCTAAACCATAGGTATCCATGCATCTTTGAAATGCATGCATATTTTTTATAAAACCTAGAAATTAATGGCATAGAACAAATATATGGATCTCTCAAGTTAACTATTGTGTAAACCCCATCATTTTTTCCAAAAATCCTTTTGTCTTCCACTCACCATCCTGCCAAAATATTTTTAACGTCATTATTTTGATGGAAATTTTCAACAAAACTAGTAATCATGTGCTTTTGTAACTGGTGGAGTTTGTAATACTTTTCTATCTCATATGGTTGAAGGGAAGCTATGCATATCTCTTCATCATTTAAAAAAATTATGTTCTTAGAATCTGTGTCTTTTGTTATCGAGTCAATTTCTTCTGAGCATGCCATGGAAGGATCTATAAAAGATATGGTGTGCAAGTGTGACCTCATATTATAAAACAACATATCATATACATTTCTCATGTTGGGATCACTTGGAAGGGTTATATCCAAATTATATTTTTCTCTAAATTTTCTATAAATACTCCTATCTTAGAAAAAATAGCCAATTTTCTATAGATATTAGTGTCTTTTAATATAGGTTTCACTGTCTCAATTTTAGGTTTATCCAATTAGATGATGGGTGTGAATTATTCTAGTATAATATCCATGTCACTATCTACTTGTTCAACTAGTTTAATAAATGGAATATCCACTTACATGATTGCTTGGGAGTTCTAGGGGTTGACCTTCTAGGAGACATGCTTTGTATATCAAAATAAAAAATAAAACAATTAACTTTATAAAAAAATTTATTGATATAAAACTAAACCAATTCATTTATTCATTGATAATATAATATAATTTCTAAGATAAATACACAAAATAAAATCTCTATTTAATTTATCTAACAACACAGAATTATACTTATACAATACTTATCAAATAAGATATATGGTGAAGAAAACAATGCGTATCTTCCTACATAAGTAAAGTGGGATTCAAATTTCACCATGACGAATTCATAGGATTATACATTTAGTAAGATTCA
>ML795222.1:326771-353950 GCA_009831015.1 Picea engelmannii | reverse complement strand
TTGATGGGTAAAGTGTCTCCATTCAATGTGTTTTGGGAGTTGTGAAAGGCAGCTAATTCAATAGGGACATATGTATGGTTTTTATTTTATATTTGTTATAAAATTATTTTATAAATAGAGTTGTACCTTATAAGAAAGTGACACTCATATATAGTCATGTCAAAATTAATTTCAAACCTCAAATGAAGTGAAGGTTGCAATAACACTATCAATTTATTGACCAATCAGGGGTCATAAAAATACCAATTTTGTTATATTGAAAAATAAATTTGTTTATTTGTTATGTTCAACATTAAAATTTATACACATTTTTTAAGTCAACATAAAACTAATATGAAAGTCAATGCTAACGCATTTCTATATGCTACCTCCGTGCCTCCGGCAGTATAATAAGAATGTGAATTGACACCGAGATATTAGATGTTGTTAGGACTATCACTTTTTTCAAAAAGTAACTTTAGAAAAAGTAAATTTTATAAAGTAATTTTTGACAATGCTACTTTAATAAGGTACCTTTTCACAAAGCATCTTTTATGAAATAACTTTTGATAAAGCAAATTGTCATTCTTTATGGTTTGACATGAATTAGGATTATTTTTGTATGAGTGGACACACTCATTACTTTGCTTGTGTATGATAAGAAAGTCCATACTTCCCCACTTGGAATATAAAATGTATTCAAGTCCAAATTGAACTCCGCCCTTGGAGCTCTCCTATATGTATAACCTCTTGGTTCATTTATAAGTATAAGGTTTTGTGAATTAGTATAAAATGATCGTAAGGTACCTATCTGAAGACAATTTGTTGCATTGACTCTTACGGTGTGTATTAGGAGCATTACCTTAACTTAGAGGTGTGTATCTAAGTGGATCTGAATTTTCTGTTTGCATAAGTTCATCATCTGTTAATATTTCATTTTGATATCAATACTTTAATTGTTGGTGTGAATGTCGTTGCCCTGATCGGAGGTGTGTATTTGTGTCGGTTTGTCATGCTCGTGTGTTTGGTATTAGAGTGGATATAGTTTTTTATCTTAGATATAATATTCGAGTGTTACCTTTTGATCCAGATGGATATCTATGGCCACCCACCTATTCCACTAGCTCAAATAATAGTTTCCATTTTGGCAGTTTTTACATTTTTTTGGGTCCCAAACTTTTGGGGCCATTTTGAGGTCATAAACGACATTTTTTGGGCTCGACAATTCCTAACATGTGATATGAGGCAGATTCTAGGTTGAACTGAATATGTACTCTTTAGTTATACCTTTCCAACGATGTATAGAGTGCCCCAAACAAAGATCATATGCAAAAGTTACGCCCTCGAGAAGATGGTGTATCAACTACCCCCATCGGGGCCCACAAACCTTTTAGTGTTTCATCTCCTGGGGTTAGGGTTTTGGATGTTTATGGTTTTCTCATTTATGTTTTATGTTAAAAATTTCTTTAGAGCCTCATTGTAGTCATATTCTTGTGAATGAGCGTAGCCATCACATCTCTTCTCAGAGATAAGCTGACACATTCAAGCAAGTTTGTTTCAGTCTGCATTTTTAAAGTTTCAGTAAGTTCTCTTTATTAATAGAAGTCAAGTTCTATTGTATCTCTATGTATTTCTTTGTTATACATCTTTATTTTGTTTTGTTCCATTTATAAATCCATAACAGTGGTATCATAGTAGTCTTCTCTTTATTTATTTCTCTATGCATGTCCCCAACGAGGCCAGGGTACAAGGAGTTGGGACTTGAAGTAGTTGAGCCCTTGCAAGACCATCCCCACCGATCACGATGGCCTCCCATGGCAGAAGAAAAGAGAGATGATGGAGCAAGAGATCCTTTTAAACTGTTTCTCAAGGAATCCCTCACGCGACAAAGGAACGAGATGATGAATAAATTTGCACAGATCCTCCAATGGCTGCCAACATGCGACACATCTCCATCAAGTGGCCACTTTGGAGGCGCCACCCCCTTTAAGGTATAATTCAATTTTGATATCCCCTTATTTGAAGGCCAAATAGATTCAGATGTTGTAGACAAATGGTTGAATCTGCTAGAAGGGTATTTTTCAGTCCATAATTTATCCAATAGAGAAAAGATGACCTTTGCACTCCTTAAGGTTGTCCACCATGTCAAGGATTGGTGGGAGACTTATTGTGAGTAAAAGGACATGAAGGAATTTGCAATATTTTCGGTCACACCCACTTGGGATTATTTTAGGGATGTTAATAAGGAACAATACTACCTTGTGGGAAGCTATGATGACCAGTATACGAACTGGAACACACTATGATAGAAAAGGGACCAGATGGTATTAGAGTTCGCAAATATCTTCCATACCTTGCACACCAACCTGGGTATAAAATTCTTCAAAGTACATATGGTGCCCAAGTACTATGGCTATCTGCATAGATACATCAAAACATAAATGGAGTTTCTGGACATCTCATCACTAGGCGCGACTTATTGATATGTTGTCAGAATCGAGCAAAAACTTAAACAGAAGAAGTGCGAGTTTGGATTTGCAAATTCCTCACAGTAGAAGCAGGTCAAAGGAGGCCTGAACCCATAGAAAAAAGGACAGAGCAAGGATGGACCTCCTCAAGACAACCAATCCAAGCCCCAAACAAAGAAGGGTAATGAGAAGATAAAGAAATACACTAGGAAGTGGTGTGAATTCCATAAAAGCCCCTGGCATAACACTAATGAATGTTGCTCAAAGAAATCCCTAGTGGTCGAGTTGAAATTCTTAGAGTCAGAGGTAGGTTATGAATCTGAATCAGATCCATACAAGGGGAAGTGGATCATTGATGTGTAAAACCCAGTGCCACTTTCGCTACCACCAAGGTCTAGCCAAGTGAACTAGACGAACCAGAGGAATGTGAATGCATTTTCACTCATAGATGTGGGTGAAGGGTGTTCCACTACATTTCATTGTCGATAGTGGAAGTCAAAATGACATGATCTCAGCAAAGGTCTAAAAGTGATTGAACCTGCCGATGACACCACCCCTGCAACCCTACACCATTGGGTGGCTTCACCAAGGAAGACATCTTCGCGTCAACCAATAATGTCATCTCCCCTACAACATCAAGCCCTTCAAGGATGAGGTATTGAGTGATATTTCCCCCATTGAAGTTTGTGATGTTATTTTAGGACAACCATACTTGTGGAAACAACATGTTGTATATGAGTCTAGACCTTGCAGTGTTATTATTACTTTGCGTAGATAATTGTAAATGATACCAAAGGCAGCTCTGCCTATCGCCATTTCTTTGATCTATGCTAAGAAATGTAAGAAGGTTATTTCCTAGACCAGAAATTTTTTCTTCTTCATGATTCACTCTCAAAGTGAAAAGAAGGTCACAACCACATCCATGGCCTCTGCACAGAGCCTCTCCATGCAGCATAAGAAGGTGAAAAATATCATGGAAGAATAAAAAGACATCTTATCCTCAACCACCGGGGTAGCATTACACTGTCATGTCAAGCATTCAATCGATATAACCCCCGGTGCACCTCTACCCAATGGGCCAGTCTATCACCGCTCTATGATGCAAAATTAGGAAATCAAGTGATAGATCTAAGAACTTATTCAAAAGGGGCACATCTGACGCAACTCCTCACCATGCAGGAGCCCAATTGTACTCGTGTAGAAGAAATATGGGACTTGGCGACTTTGCATTGATTACAGGGCCCTAAAAAAATCACAGTTAGGAACCGATACCCAATTCTCCGAATTGATGACCTTCTTGACCATCTCAAGGGAGCCAATTGTTTTAGTAAGATTGACCTTAAGTCTGACTACTTAGGATGATTACTTTCAAATCCAAATAAGGTCTTTTAGTAAGATTGACCTTAAGATGACTACTTTCAAATCCAAATAAGGTCTTTTCGAATGACAAGTCATTCCCTTTGGTTTGACAAATGCTCCAGAAAATTTCATGAGATTGATGGAAGATATATTGCATCCTTTCACCAATTATTTTGTGGTGGTATATCTAGATGATATCCTCATCTTCAATAAGAATTGGGTAGAACACTTGCAACATATTCAACAACTCCTTCACACTCTACGACAACACAAGCTATATGCTAACTTGGAAAAATGCTCCTTTGGCTTGAACATGGTCTAATACTTAGGCTACATTTTTTATGAGCATGGTATGCATGTGGATCCAACCAAGATCCAAGTCATTCGTGACTATCCAGCCCCGACCACACTGATCGAGCTTCATAAGTTTCTTAGGACTTGCCAACTTCTATCAAAGGCTCGTGTTGGGATTCTCCCATATTTCATGGACCCTCAACCAAGTGACCAAGGGTGGTGGCAAGGAAAATTTCATGTGGGGGAAGTCACAACAACAAGCATTCGATGATATGAAAAATTGCTTATGATTAGTTCCAATACTCTCTTTACTCGATCTGTAGCAACCTTTTGAGATTGTGACAGATGCCTCTGACTATGTCGTGGGTGAAGTTCTCACTCGACATGGTCATCCAGTGGAATATCATAGTGAGACACTATTAGATGTCATCTGTAAGTACCCCACCTATGACAAAGAAATGTATTCCATTGTACAAGCATGCTAACAATGGAAGCACTACATTCTCGAGAAGGAGACAATCATCCACACTGATCATAAGCCTTTGCAGTTCATGCAGACACAAGGAAAATTGTAGAATGAGCACCATCAAAATTGTACACATACTTGCAACAGTTCCATCTCAACATCAAATATAAGACATGGAGCACCAATTGTTTCATTGACCGCCTTAGTCGGCCTCCAATTGCAGACTTAAACATGGTGCTCCACTTCTATGGCCATGAAGCATCTGAGTGGCCCCAACTCTACAAGAGTGGTCCTAAATTCACTACCACTTACCAAATGTTGGGCACAGACATGACTGTCATTGACTTTCATCTTCAGGACTGACTGTTATTCCATATGGGCCACCTCTATGTTCCTTCAAGAGAGCATGTGAATCTGATTTGGGAATATCACAACAGTCAGAAGGCAGGACATTTTGGCATCGAAAAGACCGTGGTAGTACTACATAAGCATTTCTATTGGCCGAAATTGCACCAATATGTCAGCAAGTATATTAGGTCCTGCACTGTCTACTCCATTTCCAAACCAGTCACTAAGAATCAAGGCTTGTACACCCCTCTTCCTACTCCCGATAGGCCATGGGAATCCATGTCGATGGACTATATGTTAGTCCTTCCTTCAAACAAGCAGGGAAATGACTTTGTTTTTTTGGTGGTTGATCAGTTTTCTAAGATGGTCATCCTAACATCCTGCAAGAAGAATATCACAGTGGAGGCCATTGCCAATCTCTTCTTCGAATGGGTGTGGGTACACTTTGGGATACCATCATCATATCAGATCGATACAACAAGTTCCTAAGAACATTATGGTCCAAACTTTTGTCACGGTTGGACACCAAAATCCACTGCCTTACACACCCAAACTGATGTCCATATAGAGTTCGTCAACAAAATGATCGTGAATATCTAGTGCATGTACAACTCAAAATATCTATGCACATGGGATGAGATTCTCCCCTATGTTCAACACAACTACAACATAGCCCTTCAAAGCTTGACCGACCACAGTCCCTTTCAGGTGGGGTTGGGATTTCAACCATTGGGTCCCATTGATGTCGTGTTGCCCCTTGCATCCACACAGGAAGAATCATCCCATGTTTAACCTTAGGTAAATAAAGCCACCAATTTTATTGAACAGATTCATCACATCCGACAACAGGTCGATGATATTTTACAGAAATCCAATGCTAAGTACAAACAATGCCATGATCAACATCAGGTGTCGCACAAGTTTTAGGTGGGAGACAAGGTTTGGTTGCATTTGTTGAAAGAGTGCCTTACAGGACCCCATAGGAAGCTTCATCCACTTCACTATGGACCTTACGCCATCACCAAGGTTGTGGGTGAAAATGATTTTGAGCTAAGTATTCCCCCCTTCCTTGATCTGCACCTAATGTTCAATGTGCACCTCCTTCGACCATACTTCCCACCATTATTGGACACATCGAAGATCACAGAGCAGTTAACACCGACATAGATCAACCCTGACTACATGGAACATGTAGCCATTGATAAGATCAGGGACACTCAGATTAAGGGCTCTTTCCAACAAAGGATCCAACTTTATCATTTTGTCAGAGTAGGGCAACTCCTGCACCAAGGCAAGTGGCTCACCTGAGACCAAGTTCAACAGAAGTTTCCCCATGTGATAGGGGAACTCAACACAATGGAGACCATTACTTACTAAGGAGGGAGGAATGATCCAGATGGATATCATTGGCCATCCACATATTCCACTAGCTCAAAAAACAGTTTCCATTTTGGCAATTTTTACAATTTTTTAGGTCCCAAACTTCTGGGGTCGTTTTGAGGTATGTATAAACTACCCCCATCGGGGCCCAAAAACCTTTTGGAATTTCATCTCCCAGGGTTAGGGTTTTGGATGTTTAGGGTTTTCTCATTTATGTTTTATGTTAAAAATTCCTTTGGAGACTCATTTTACTCATCTTCTTGCGAATGAGCGTAGTCGTCACAACTCTTCTTAGAGATAAGTTGCCACCATTCGAGCAAGTTTGTTTCAGTATGCATTGTTATCACACAAACTTTCCAGAGTCTTATGGGTTTGTGGTTTCTACCTAAGTCGGTAATTTTTCCCTGTCTTTCTCCTTTTTGCCAACCAAATCTTAAGTTTTTCCCCATTTGGTTGGTAGTTTTCTATGTGTCTACCCTCGATCGTTTGAGCGACCTTTTGTTTTGAGTAGTCCTACCTGAGAAGTATCGGCCCCAATATTTTTGTTTTCTCTGAGATTAATCACTTCCCTTTCTACCTCTGTCACTGATCATTTTTCTTTCTTGAGCCCTCGTCCAGTCGTCCAAATATTTATTTACACAGGCCGCAGCCATAATCACAAAGCGCAACACTTAAAGAGGTCTGATATGGACTCGAATCAAGCGAGCAGGCAAAATCAGTTTTCAGCAGCTGGGATTCCAGGTGGAGTTCATATCGGTGGTTCACGGGTATTCGGAATCCAAAAATTTCCCGAAGTTTAATGTTGGGGAAAAGGTCCGAGATCTAAGGTCGAGAAAAGATTTAATTTGGGCCGTAGATCTCATTATGAGAGATCAACTATGAATAATAATCGCATAAATCGGGAGTTCAGAACATTGTTAAAGTTGTTCGTCAAAGATCCGAACTCTCGAAACCCAAAATCAGCAGGAATCATTCGATCTAGCAGGATGCGTGGAACTGGATCCGAACTACGGAGAAAGTCATTTCGGGTAAACTCAAGTGAGGAAGGCACAAATTTCTTGAGTCCTGAAATTTTGAAATGTCGAAGTGTCGATATTTATTTGGGCCATCCAATTCAAAGGGGTGTGTGGCACCTGATCCGAGAAGTCGTGATTTCATGACTCGGGGGTTTTCGCATGGATCGCGATGCAAGTTCGTGAAACGTGAAATCCCGAAGCACCCAAGAGCTGGGCCCATGGTCACAACTCGAGGTTGCATGGAGCGATGGAAAGGGGCTATGCCAAAGGCCGAAAGCACCCATGTTGGTCACAGAAGAAGATTTGTGTGGCTTCGAGGTGTGCGGATTGAATCGCAGAAGTAGTGAACATCGCCTGGAACATTCAGGGGTGTCAGGCCTCATCCCGATCCCAATGAAAGTAGTTAATGAAAGTGGGGGAGGTGTTTGAAACCTTGTTTCACTCCATAAATGGAAGGTCTGGCCGAGGGGACTGAGACATCAGCCCGTGGTACTCCTGTGGGAAAATTTTCTTGCAAAGCCCATGTTGATCTGAGCTTGCATCTGACACAAGAGTGCCTACACAGTCTGACAGAGAAGATGTATATGCAAAGCTTTCATTGTAGTGGCCAGGTCACATTCCTAGTAGTGGAAAGTTAATTCTAAGTATAAATAGTTAGTTTTGATATTTTGTTAAGGTCGATGGTTGAGCTAAGCTCCCGATTTGTAAAGTTTTAATGAAACCTCTGGTTATCTGGTTATGTGTCGCCATTTGAGACTTCTTGTTTAATGATAAACAACTTTCTTTTCATCTCTATTGCTTCTGATAGTGAAGGCTTGGGCATGGAGGATCCATTCAAGTTGTTGTAACCATATTGTGATGAATGTTTGATTGCAGTATTGTTGTAGTGTCTTCAGTCTCTTGAAGTTTTGGATCCAAGAGGGTCTTGTATTCGAATCTTTTCCTCCTTAGGCTGTTGGAAGATGGGATGTCCATAGAATACCTTTACATTTTCTCCTCAATTTCTTCCTCATGTTCACCCTTACTTCAACTTACTGATTGGATTTAGATCAAGACCTCATATGCCTGTGCATACCAGCCCAATTTTCTGAGTTAAAGCGATATCATCTTGATTTTTCATCCATTAGACCCCCCTTAAAATTATTCATTGTGACATAAAAAATGATGGGTACTGGGCTTACCTCTATTTCAATCCAGAGGTGACTTATAGTGATAACATTTCTGGCACCGTTGTCAGGGACGAATTGAAGATTTTACCTGGGATTGAACGACAAATCTTACTGATTCTGAAGGTGCATCGGAACTTAGTACATTGACGATTGCAACTGTGCACCTGGCGACTCCATTGTTTCAGTTGTGGCTTCCAAAGGCAGACACACAAGTTCTACCCCAAAGCTACCTCTAGCAACACCTGAAGTTGACCCAGAGAAAATTTTTAGAAGATGAAAGACCCATCAAGAAGGTACTTTGACTGTTGAACCAGGTATTTCTGATGATTTTCACCATCCTCCTATAGAAACTCCAATATCTACTTCTCATTTTCCTGTTAGGCCAACTACTAGAGTTTCCTGAAGCTTGAAGTTTGGAAGCGTTCCTGTTGATTTTCTCCCCTCCTGGTCTGGGATTGGAAGGATAAAGCCTTGTCACTCCTATCTCCCCTGAATTTGTACCATGGTTTAAACCCAGGACCTCAGAATATTTTCCCACTCTGATTTTTACCACTCCTCCCCTTGTTAGAGTCGTTGCATTTACAGAAATCCAAGCCTCCGCTCCCTCAAGCCCTGTGACCTTTTCCCCCAACACTCAGTCGGTCCCCTTTTCTCCCAGAAGAACAGTTCCACTCTCTCCGATTCGAACTCCATATCCTCCTGGTTCTCTTCCAGCTATCATCACTATGGCAGGTGACAATCTCCCGAGGAACAGAATGGATGCCATAGTGGCTGCAAGGTATGCCCCTCTAGTCTTACCTTAGCCCATGAATGCTCTCCCTACTGGAGATTACCTAAAATACATTCCCACTTTCACAGCAGAAGAAGACATAATTGTTGAAGAATAGCTTGTTTCCTTCTACAGTTATGCAGACAATATAAATATTGAAAATGAGGATGTGTGGATGAGAGTCTTTGTCTAGAGACTTGATGGTCAGGCCAGGAAATGGTTTAGGGGATTGACCCCTGAATCCATTGCTGGGATTGAGGCTTTAGATGATGTTTTCTTGAGACAATGGGAGGATAAAAAGGACTTTATGTATTATATCATAGAGTTAGGGTCCCTAAAGAGAAAAGAGGGAGAGTCTGTATCTGATTTCTCCAAGAGATTCAACAAAATGTATAACAAGATCCCTGCTAAGATAAATCCTACATAAGCCTCTACCAAAATTACTTATGCTAGTGCTTTTGACCCTTATTTTTGCCTCCTGTTAAGAGAGAGAAGAGCTACTTCTTTGGCTCATATGCAAGATGCATCCATGGAAGTACAGTCCAACGTGTTGGCAGTTGACAGACTCAAGAATAAGGCTGACAAAGACAGAGGAAGGGGGAGATTTGAAGCTTCAACCTCTGGTTCCTCTACGTCCCACCCTCAAGTAGATGAATTGACCAAGCTGGTGAAATATCTTTCTGCGGAAATGGAGAAGATGGAATTTGAAGGGAAGCAGAGTTATAAGAATGTCCAAAATGTTGATAACAGAGGTAACTTCAGAAGACCAAATAATACCCCTCAGATACTTCCAAGAAAGCCTCAAAATAGAGATAGGGATGATCAGAAAATCCAAACCCCCCTCCAAAATAATCTCATTGTTGATGAAGAAGGAGAGGAAGGAGAGCTTGATCCGGACATCCATTGTCTTGGAGACACCTCCCCATTTCCCCATTTAACCCAATCTGCATACGAGTAGTCCCTCATGGACAGCCAAATAAATGAGTTGAGTAAAGGAGAGAAGACCAATAGTAGTCCAGATAAATATTACCTCGGGTCTAAAAAGAACGAAGGGAAGTCAAACATCCCTAATCAGCCCTCCAAAGCAGAGAAGCCTACTAAATATACAGTGAATGACAGCAAGGAAAAGAAAATGAAGACCCCCTCAATAATAGCCAAAGGTCATGTCCCATAAATGAGGGATATTTTGAAGCCCCCCTCCTATTTTATCTTTGAGCATGAGATTCAAAATATTAGGATCCCTGTACCTCTTTCGGAGCTAGTTAAGCATGAAGATTTCAAAAAATATCTCTCTAAACTGTTACAGTCTGAGCCTGCATCTCACTCCTCAAACTCAGTAAATCTTCAGGATGAAAAGCCAACAGTCATCTTAGGTCCCATGATAGAAGATAGATATGATTCATCCCCTCCCTTCTATACATCTCTGAACATACATGACAAGGTGCTACATAATTGTTTTATGGACTCAAGGGCTTCTCATAATATCATGCCCAAATCTGTCATGGATGAACTTTGATTAGAAATCACAAAGACTTACCATGACTTGTATTCTTTTGACTCTAGGAAAGTGCAGTGTCTTAGGGTCATCAAAGATCTGGTCGTGACCTTGTTTCAGTTGCCCATGAAAAGTGTGTTCATGGATATCGTGGTGGTTGATGTTCCCCCCAAGTTTGGCATGTTGTTTTCAATATCTTGGATAAAGAGACTTGGGGAAACATTGCAGATGGACCTCACATATGCTACCATTCCTATGTTCATAGGGGAGCATAGAATATTGTACAAAGAAGCTAAGTTGGCCTATATTATCAGTGATGAATCTAACCCCACCAACCATCCTATTTTTTCCATTGATACTGATTTAGGATCCAACTTGTTGCAACTCACCAATTCCCCTGAACCCCCTCTTGAAATTAGAAAGAAGTCCCTTACTCTCTGTGAATATTCTCCTCTGATTACCTATGTTTGGAAAATGTTTTGTGATGGAGCCTCTTCTAGAGAAGATGTTGGTGCTGGAGTGGTATTGGTTTCACCTACCCAAGAAATTATATCCATGTCCTACAAGTTAGAATTCGAAACCACCAATAATGTGGCAGAGTATGAAGTTCTTGTTTTGGGTTTGAGGCTTGCAAAAGACATGGGGATTGAAGAGCTATCAGTTTTTGGCGATGATGAATTAATTGTCCATCAGATCAGAAGTATTTATCAAGCCAATCACCCTTGTCTTAGAAGTTATAGAAATGAAGTGTGGGATCTAGTTGACAGTTTTTTCTTAGCTTTTAGCATTTCATTTGTTCCAAGAGAAGAGAATGTCCTGGTTGATTCTCTAGTTGTTTCAGCAAGTAATTTCAAACTCCCTCTACCACCTAGCTCAGGTATGATGTAGAAGTGAAATTCAGACCCTCTATACTTGACAATGTAAATCATTGGAAAGTGTTTGAGGATGATCTTGAGATTAGAAGATTCCTGGAGACTGTTGATGCGTTTTCTGCATTACACATTGATCAAGATCTTGATTTTGAAATAGATCCTCATGCTGATGTTTTTCTAAACAAAATTGCTAATCATCATATTGTCCAGTTGCCTAGCAATCACATCCCAAGAGACTAGTTCCTTTGGAAAGACTATTTGACAGAAATGATGTGGCAGTAAAGGGTAAAATTTCAAATGACGATGTTGATGTAGATGAGTGCAATATTGGCACATAGGAGGATCCAAAATTTCTCAAGTTGTCAAGCAGCCTGTCGAGGGAGCAAAGGGTCGAGTACACTGAGCTATTAAGAGAATTCGCTAATGTTTTTGCCTGGACCTATGAAGACCTCAAAACATACGACAGAAGTGTCATTGAGCATAAGATCCCATTGAAAGAGGAGGCCAAACCATTTAGGCAGAAATTAAGACAAATAAATCCTATGTTGGTGTCTGTTATGCAAAGGGAAGTAAAGAAGTTGATGGATGCCCAAATCATTGTCCCTTTGAGATATTCTGATTGGGTGGCCAAATTGGTCCCTGTAAGGAAGAAGAATGGAGAAATCAAACTCTATGTTGATTTCGGGAACCTGAACAGAAGCTCTAAGAAGGAAAATTACTCTTTTCTAAAGATGGAACACATATTGCAGAAGGTGATAGGTGCATCCAGAATTTCCATGATTGATGGTTTTTTTGGCTACAATTAGATCTTTGTCCTGCCTGAAGACAGAGAAAAGACGGCCTTCACCACTCCTTGGGGCACATTCATGTATGCCAAAATTCCCTTTGGATTGATGAACGCAGGAGCAACCTTTCAGCGAGCTATGGACATCACCTTCATTGGAGAAAGGGATAAATTTGTAGTCATCTACCTAGATGACATTACAGTCTTTTCTAGGTCTGATAAAGAACATTGTCAACATCTAAGAAAGGTCTTCTCAAAATGCAGAAAATTTGGTCTCTCCCTCAATCCAAAAAAGTCTCTATTTGTTATGTAGGAGGGAAAACTGTTGGGGCACATAGTATCAGTAGAAGGGGTCTAGATTGATTCAAGCAGGGTAGAAGCTATTCAAACCTTGTCCCTTCCCATAACCAATAAGGAAGTCCAGTATTTCTTGGGAAAAATTAATTTCTTGAGACGGTTTGTTTCAAATTTTGTCGAATTAGTAAAGCATATCACGACCATGCTCGGGAAGGGAAATGAAGTAAGATGAACTTCTGAGTCCATAAATTCCTTCAACCAAATCAAGAAGGAATTGACTGAGGCACCTGTGATAATCAGCCCCGATTATTCCAAGGATTTTCTAATTTTTTCCTTTGCTTCTTTTGATACAGTAGCAATTGTTTTATTGTAGAAGAATGTCGAAGGGATGGAGCAGCCTATTTCCTTTTTCAGCAGAACACTAAGGGATGCAGAGGTAAAATATGACATCATGGAGAAGCAGGCATATGATTTGGTGAAGGCTCTCAAATATTTCAGAGTCTATGTTATGCATTCAAAGGTCATTGCATATGTTCCTTCAGATTCTGTGAAGGACATTCTCATTCAGCCTGACATAGATGAAAGAAGGAGCAAGTGGATTGTCAAAATACTTGAATTTGATCTGGAAATAAATCCCACCAAACTAGTTAAAGGTCAAGGTTTATCCAAGATATTGGTTGAGTCTAATTGCAAATATTTGGGGGTTAACTTCATCAGCACCTGCTCAGAAAATCAGCAAGTTGAGTTGTCTCATATAGGCCCATAAACCAACCCTCCATTGGCAGGATGCATCTGGTACAAAGACATCATATTCTTTTTGCAGGAGTTAAGGCCCCCTGATGGTATGGGGAAAAGCAAGGCAAGAGATCTAAAGCTTAAAGCAATTAAATATTTCCTTGTTGATCAAGTCTTATACTAGAAAGACCCTCTGGGAGTACTTTTGAGATGTTTAGATCCAGTTGAGTTCCAAAAGATTATGTTTGATTTTCATGACAGTCTATGTGGGGGACATCACTTTTGGAGGACCATGACATATAAGATTCTCAAGGCCAAATATTTATGGCCTACTCTGTTCACTGATGTCTGTGTGAAAATCAGGGCTTGTGTTAAATGTCAGAAATTCACTGGGAAGAAGCAGCTCAAGTCTTTTTCATTGAAGCCTGTGGTAGCTTTAGGACCCTTTCAGCAGTGGGATTTGGACTTTATTGGGGAAATTCATCCTGCCTCAAGTGGTCGGCACAGGTGGATCTTGACTGCCACCGATTACTTTACCAAATAGATATAAGTTGTCCCCACAAGGAGTGCTTCTCATAGGGTAATCATTGGTTTTCTTGAAGACATTATAGCAAGATTCGGTTGTTTGAACAGAATTATCACTGATAATGCTGCATCTTTCAAGGCTGAACCATTGATCAAGTTTTTTGAGAAGTTTGGGATTGCATTGATTCACTCTACCCCCTACTACCCCCAAGGAAATGGATTGGCAGAGTACTCTAACAAAATCCTAATAAAGATCATCAAAAGATTGTTAGAGGATAACAAGAAAGCATGGGATTCAAAGCTCAATTTTTCTCTGTGGGATGACAGAGTGACAACAAAGAGATCTCTTGGTGTCTCTCTCTTTCAGCTTGTGTATGGAGTTGAGGCCATCTTTCCTTCTCAGCTCGCCTTGCCAGTGGAAAAAATCTTCCAAGACTACCAAGGGGAGCCTGATTATATGATCAGAAGAATGCAACAGACTAGAGAGCAGATATTGGACAAAGCACATGAACATCAACAGAAGATCAAGAAAGATTTTGACAGAAAGGTAAGAAAAGAGGCATTCCAGCTGGGAGACCTAGTACTCAAATGGGATGCACCCAAAAAGGACAAGGGAAAGCATGATAAATTTTAAGCCTTGTGGATTGGGCCCTTCAAAATCTCTGAGGTATTCCCAAATAATAATTACAGGTTGCGGAATTTGGAGGGATCTGAAGTTTTTGGTGGCCCTGTAAATGGGCATTTTTTGAAGAAATATTTTGTCTAGGCCGTGACCAACGTTCCACCACTGTAAATACCACTCTTGTTTTGTTTTATTTTTTATTTTTTCATTTTCAATAAGAAACCCCATAACCCAAAGCTAAGGCATTGTAGTTGTACATTCTTGGTAGCTCGCAGGGAGCATGCCATCCCCTGTGGAGCCAAATGTTATCACACAAACTTGTCAGAGTCTTGTGGGTTCGTGGTTTCTACCTAAGTCAGTAATTTTTCCCTGTCTTTCTCCTTTTTGCCGACCAAATCTTAAGTTTTTCCCCTTTCGGTTGGTAGTTTGCCTTGTGTCTGCCCTCGATCATTTGAGTGACCTTTTGTTTTGAGTAGTCCTACCTGAGAAGTCTCGGCCCCAAGATTTTTGTTTTCTTTGAGTTTAATCACTTCCCTTTCTGCCTCTTTCATTGATCCTTTTGCTTTATCGAGCCCTCAGCGAGTCGTCCAAATATTTATTTACACAGGTTGCAGCCATAAGCACAAAGCGCAACACTTAGAGCGATTTGATATGGACTCGAATCAAGCGAGTGGGAAAAATCAGTTTTCAGCAGCTGGGATTCCAAGTGGAGTTCAGATCGGCAATTCACAGGTATTCGGAATCTAAAAATTGCCCGAAGTTTAATGCCGAGGCAAAGGTCCAAGATCTAAGGTCGAGCAAAGATTTAATCTGGGTCGTAGACCTCATTATGAGAGATCAACGGTGAATAATAATCGCAGGAAGAGAGAGTTCATAACGTTGTTAAAGTTGTTTGTCAAAGTTACGAACTCCCGAAACCCAAAATCAGCAGGAGTCGTTCGATCCAGCAAGACGCATGGCACCAGATCCGAACTATGGAGAAAGTCATTTTAGGTAAAATCAAGCGAGGAAGGTGCAAATTTCCCGAGTCCCAAAATTCCAAAATTTTGAAGTGCCAAAGTGTCAATATTTATCTGGGTCATCTGATTCAAAGGGGTGCGTGGCACCTGATCGGAGAAGTCGTGATTTTGCGACTTGGGGGTTTTCTCATGGAGCGCGATGCAAGTTCGCGAAACGCGAAATCGCGAAGCACCCAAGAGTTGGGCCCATGGTCACAACCCGAGGTTGCATGGAGCGATGGAAAGGGGTTGCGCCAAAGGTCGAAAGCACCCATGTTGGTCACAGAAGAAGATCTGCGTGGCTTTGAGGCGCCCAGATTGACTCACAGAAGTCATGAACATCGCCTGGAACATTCAGGGGTGTCAAGCCTCATCCCAATCCCAATGAAAGTGGGGGAGGTGGTTGAAACCTCGTTTCACTCCATAAATGGAAGGTCTGGACGAGGGGATTGAGCCGTCAACCCATGGTACTCCAGTGGGCAAATTTTCCTGCAAAGCCCATGCTGATCTGAGCTTCCGTCTGACAGAAGAATGCCTACATAGTCTGACAATGAAGACGCAGATGCAAAGCTTTGATTGTAGTGGCCAGGTCACATTCCTAGTAGTGGCAAGTTGATTCTAAGTATAAATAGTTAGTTTTGATATTTTGTTAAGGTCGATGGTTGAGCTAAGCTCCTGATTTGTAAAGTTTTAATGAAGCCTTTGGTTCTCTAGTTATGTGTCGTCATTTGAGACTTCTTGTTTAATGACAGTCAGCTTTCTTTTCATCTCTATTTCTTCTGATACTAAAGGCTCGGGCATGGAGGATCTAGTCAAGTTGTTGTAACCATATTGTGATGTATGTTTGATTGCAGTATTGTTGTAGTGTCTTCAGTCTCCTGAAGTTTTGGATCCAAGAGGGTCTTGTATTCGAAGTTTTTCCTCCTTAGGTTGTTGGAAGACAGGATTTCCATAGAAGACCTTTACATTTTCTTCTCAAGTTCTTCCTCTTGTTCACCCTTACTTCAACTTACTGACTGAAGTTAGATCAAGACCTCATCTGCCTGTGCATACCAGCCCAGTTTTTTGAGTTAAAGTGATATCATCCTGAGTTTTCATCCATTAGACCCCCCTTAAAATTATTCATTGTGACATAAAAATTGATGGGTACTGGGCTTACCTCTGCCGCAATACAGAGGTGACTTCTAGTGCTAACATGCATTTTTACAGTTTCAGCAAGTTCTCTTTATTAAAAGAAGTCAAGTTTTATTGTATCTCTGTGTATTTGTTTGTTATACATATGTATTTCATTTCATTCCATTTATAAATTTGGATCACCTTTGGTATTGAAGCTCAGTATGTTGGTGTGAATGCCCCCCCTCCCCTACATTGTGTTGAAGATGATGACATCTTCATCACCAACATGGGTATCAAAAGGATTAAACACCACCTTCGACCATTTGTGTATGAAATTTGTTTATTGCTCTCTGAGAGTGCCTACCTATACTTCCCTTCCTCGTTTAAGAAAAAATGTTTTAAGTGAATCATCCAATTATTGAACAAAGCAATGCAACAATTTTTTGTTCTTTCAACACATGAACTTGTAGAAAAGGAAAATTCCCCAGAAAATAGCAATAGAAAGCAACCACTAGCCAAAAAAAACAATAACAAGCCACCCACCAAACGTGACCAAGTCCACACACTACCTTCCAACCCCAACAAACCGTATAGATGGAGTGTCAATCGTTAGAAACACATGTACACATTAAAAAATGCCACAACTATGATTAGTAGCCAAAATCACAGTTACATGACTCCATTTCAACCCTACAAACCCATACCATCCCCAACATTTCTCTATCTGCATAAACATCTATTATTGTTCTCATATGATGAACACATTAGCATAGACATCACCCTCATCATCAAAGAAATTCGCTATGCCCACTAACCTATTAATCTCAACATCCTCTTTTAGGATACATAAGAAACTACCTTCCAACCTTGTCATCTATTAGGCTCGACCAACACATACATACTCCCATGCTAAGATTCCCCTCTATCAGTTTCACCGATTCATTGACTTTCACAACCCTATGCACATAGAAACTAAAACATACTAGGTCTACCTTAGTATGAATGTCAAATGCCCAATACACCTTATGTCCACTCAACCTCGAACACTCAATCACATAATCTCAATGACAACCTTCCGTTAGCATTGCCCCAATTGCATAGCAAACACTAGTTCCCCATTTGACCCTAGTTATATATATAGTCCTTCCTTTGGACCCTCTATTTTCCTTTGTATTCATCTCTACCATTCCACCGATAGAGCCAGTCGCCTAAGGTCGATATTTTTTTATCCAAGTTTAGATTAGTTAACATGACTAAAAGCCAAATGTGCCCCAACGACTTCAAATTCTTTGATGGGTCATCTTTGAGCATGTTAGCCTATGATGATGATGCTTTGTTGTCCAAAACAAGATATAATAAGCTTAGTAGGAATCCCCACAACTATAAGATTCACTTAGTTCCACTAAGCAATATCTTGTTCAACTTTAAGCCCAATAATAAGCAATTGTTGACAGTACCATAGATGCTAGATGCAAATGTCAATGCACCTCACACAAAATGTAGACAAACAAGATATTCTTGGAAAATGTTCAAGGGATATGCAACAATTGCTTCACCATTAGAGTTACAATTATTAAGGAAAGATACCCCATTGAATGAAGCATGGCATGCCAATATGCTTTTGAACTTCTTAAAAACAAGTCTATTCACAGACCAATATTAAAATGTTTGGACTAGACAAAGTGAGTTCACGTCCATGTTGATGCTTTCAACACAATTGTTAGCATTATTTTGTTGCAACCTAGTGACACCAATGTTGACCATCTATTGATATTCACAAGCAACAATCTTATTTGGCAAAAATCTTATCTGGCATGTTGAAACTATCCATAGAACAATGCAGAGGGAAGCATTAGGAATGGTGTTATGCATCATATAAATTTTGCCATTGTTTGTTGGTGAATTTCTTCTACTTTTATGTGGTTCACAAAGCACTAAAGTATACAATTGATTGGATTTTGTGATTTATAGAGGTTATCTAAATTATGTAAAAGATGATACAAGGTAAAGTAAATAAGACAAAAGAAAAAGAGAAAAAAGGAGAGAGAACAGAAAGCAATGGGACTGGTAAAGTCTACCGAGGTATGCATAGCCTACCCCCTATGGATTTGAACTTGTGACCACTTAGGAGGAACCACATGTTCTTAACCATTACGCCCACTCAAGTTGATGAAAATTTGAAGAAAATGAAAAACTAACTACTGGATTCCAGTTAGTAACACTCAGGAATCCTTTCCCATGCATTTTCTATGAAGCCAACAATTTTGTGACACCCACAGTTGGATTCACCCTGAGATGTGAGATCTGGGGTTGCCTTTAAGTGGTTGCTGCAATTTATTTGTTGGTTTCTATATTTAATTCAAAGAAAATTTCGAACTTAAGATGGTAGCCATCCATAGCAACCTGATTTTCCCATCTTAGGTACTATAACAATCTGATTTGACCATAGACAGCCACAATGGGTTGTCTAAACATTTTACTTTTTGAATTTTTTCATAAAAATTCAGCGAAATAGATGTTGGTAAAATCACTATTTTTTTTTGTTTAAATTACATTTTTGAATGAATAGATAGATTGTTATGTTAGCTTAGTCCTGTTACAGCATAGCTTGTTGCTCTCTCTGTAGTCTCTGCTGGTGCTTTCGCACGGCCAACTGGGTTTCGAACGGACTCTGCTTGGTCAACTGACTAATTCACTGGGCCAACCAACTTCAATGGATTAAGGGTAAACTGCTGAGTTAACCTCATCCATAACGGTTCGCTCACTCCACTAAAGTTATTAATCCTAGCAGGACTGTCCTCTGACACAAGGCTCATTATCTGACGCAGTAAGAACCTACGACCACCACCTCGTCGCGCTCTCCTGCTCACAGGATCGTTCAATTCCTCATGCGAGCCAAATTAGCTCTTTAGATCCCCTATTGGAATCCTCTGCTAAAACCCGATCCACAGGTCCTTTAACTTCCTTCACGGCCTTTTGCACTTTACCGTGACTTTTCCCTGACTTAATATCGGGGTTCGGGGTTTTAAGCTTCCCGTTGTCGAGAGTCACTGTACTCTTCAATCCCGGATCACCGATGAGCTCATTTTCACTGATGCACACCCCTTCTACCTTAGCTTTTGGTCCATGTGACCTCCCCGTATATGACCGCAGTCATACTCTTCATCGGGGTTTCGGACTTTTCGATGCCAAATTACAAACATCCTTTGGATCCGTGATCCTCCGATTCCCGATGCGCTTTAGCCCTCCAAGCTAAGCCCTGGCCAATGCGACCACTATTCCCGTGATCATAGTCCTGTCTCCCGTCGGGGCTACGAGGTTTCCAATGCCTAGTTTCATATGTCTACGGGATTCCCGACTCCTCGAATCCCGACTCTCCGCTGCACTGACAGTGGGCTTCCACTATGGCTCTTTCCTCAGCCCTGATGTGATGACAACTGGCCCCCACTCATAGGGGTATCGCGATTCGTGATTTCAAAAGGCGTAAACACCACGTCCACGGGATTCTCGATATCTCGATGGACCAAACACCGATGGTCGGCTTCCTTGTCGGCCCTTTCCTAATGACGTCGATCTCCTCCACGCATCCCTTCCAGATGGACGGTCGCGATTCCTCTGGGATTTCGAGACTTTCGATGTCCCGACTTCCTTGTCCTTAGGAACTCCGATTTTCCGATGACTGCTATGCCGACTCTCTTCAAATCTCGGACACCTGTCCCTCTGAACGGACGGCTCAGATTATGCCGAGGTTTTCGATTTGGATTTCCCCCGATCTCTTGTCCACAGGAATGTCGATTTCCCGATGCGCCTCAGTACCGATGGCACTTGATCTCCACCACGTGTCTCTGCTAACGGACGATCCAGATCGCTCCGGTGTTTCGAGACTTGGAATGTCTCGATTTCCTCCTCCTCGAGACTCCCGATAGTAAACCTCGTGCAACTCCTATCCAATCCGACGGCTGACGGGTACCTGCTCCAGATCTAACGGCCCAGATCCTTTATCCTTGTGCGCTTGCTCCAGAGGCTAAACTCCGAGCATCTCCTCCCAATCCTACGGCTTACGGGATTTCTGAGTGAGATCCAACGACTGACGGTCTCCTCCTTCTGTAGGCTCCTCCTGAGCTCCTATGCTTTCTTCCCAGGCTTGGAAGAATTTCACGTCCTCAAAGACCTCGACCTTTACTTCGTCTCCGTGAACTCCACGACTGTGAGTTCTGTTGTGCGTATGAGAACGATGCCCTTCCTGAGCTTCTATCTTTGAATCCTCAAAGGATTCTCCCAACTCCTGCACTCCTTGTATAATCTTCAGATGCACTCGCTGGTGCTATCCATCCTGAGCTTTTGCAAACACTCAAACCCCTAAGGGATTTTGTCCCTCTTCTCCCTCAGATGGAGAAATTGTCGCCTTCCTGGCTGTCCTTCGCTCAAGCAACCTCTTGCTGAGCCTTCTAGGTATTCAGTAACCCAGCGAAGACCCCTCGGTGGATTCTTCCTCTAAGTTCCAGAACTCAAAGAGTTCTCTTCACTTCTGTGCCTATCTGCACACTTCCTCGATGCCCTCCTGGCGGAGTATCTTCTCCATGGAAAGTTCAGCAGTTATGTCCCTTCTGTGCACCCTTTGCACCTGCTCAATGCCCTCCTGGCAGAGCTCTCAGAATCCTTAGTGATTTTGTTCCTCCTTCAAACTCTCAGCAGAGTTCTTCCTCAAATGCACCGCAGCGCATACGCTCAACACCCACCTGGCAGAGCTCCACAGAATTCACTGCAGAATTCTGTCTGCAACTGTGTTTCTCCTACACAGCCTTGCCTCCAAGGTATTCAGCAACCTTGAGGTCTTCCTCTTGAGTTGTTGACTCCAGTTCTTGTGCCGCAGCACATCTTTGTCTGAACCCGAAGTGTTCAGAAGTGCAACCTCTATGCACGGCTCTCAGAACCCGCAGCGTTCTGTCACACCCTCCTGGTGTGAAGCCTCAAAGACCCTCACCTGAAATCAAACAAACCCCTGCAAATGTCTAACATACATCTACAACATACATAAAGAACACACACAGACATCCATATAACACAGAATGACATGCAGAAAAACTGCTTATGTTTATATTAACAATGGCAAATGCCTGTATTTACAAGGTGTTCTCAAGCTCTCTCTGGCTCTTCTCTTCCAACCATCCTCTCCCTCAAAATGAGATATCAAAATCTCTTTTACCTGAGGGGCTCATCGAGCTCTTACCTCCAACCTACCTACCCTATTCAATTACATTGAATGGGCTGTCTAGTCCAGAATCGGATCTAGATCTCAACCATACACACATTAAATGCCTATCTTATTTACAACGTGTGCAAAGGCATGGCTTCTATGGCTCACTAGCCTAGACATTAAATTACATTCAATTCAGATTTTAAATGAGGACTGCGCCTCCCTTCAGCTTTGAATGCACGTGCTCGACATGGCTGGATGGCTGGCTGGCTGACATGGAGAGATGCTCCTGCATCAAACTCCTCAGCTGCAAAATCATGAGCTCTTGCTCATGCACTTCCCCTCTAGACTGTTGGAAATCCTCCTGGATCCCAAATAAGTCTTTGGAGCTTTTCATCTGCTCCATCTTCTTGCTACTGCTGCTGCTTCTGCTGCGCCGCTGCTGCTGCTTCTTTCCTTCTACTCAGCTGCTCCTCGCTCGCAGTTTCTGCTGACCCTAACATCAACCTTCTGATCTCTTCGATCGTTGCATCCAGCTGCTCTAATGGCTGGCTCTGCTCATGCAGTCTCCTCAACTGCAAAAATTTTCTGCAATTGGGCAGATCGCTATGATCTCCCATGCCATCTTCTTCATCTTCATCGGTGGCCTCAAGTTGCCACTCTGCTGCAGACTTCAGCTCTGCAGTCTCCCTTTGACTGATTTGTTGTTCAGTCACCTTCCCTGACAGTTCAACTTATGCCAGTTCTCTTGCTGGCCCTGGATTGTTCAACCAATCCTCCAGCATCTCTAGCTCCATCTCCCATGGAGTGATAACTTTACCTGCCTGCTCCTTGGCTTCCTTTGCTGCTAGCTCCAATGCTACAGGTCTTTCAACTTCCTGGCTGAATATGTTGAGAAACTCCTCAGAATGCTCGTTTTCTTCTTCTGCTTGGGCAGCTTCCAAAGTCTACTCCAATTCCTCCTTGACAGTCATCGTCCGCTGAGACTGTTCTGCTGCTGCACCATCTGCAACACTGATTTCTGCCTCCTTCTGGGCACATGGTAGGAATACTCCAATTCCCCCAGTCATCAGAAATATCATCATGATATTCCTCCTCTTTTGTCAGCTGCACCTGCTGATCTAAATTCATCTCTGGATTTATGAGACCCTCAGACAGTCTCATCTGCTCTGTCAGCTTCTCGGGCTGATCCCAACTCATCCAATCATCTCTGCCCACCTGGCAGTCCAAGATGCTTCCGCTGCCTTCCTGGCAGTCTTCGAGATCCCGCAGCGACCTCATATCATTATCCAGCTGGCAATGTGAAATTCCTCGGCTGTCCTCGTGACAGTCTCTAAGATCCCGCAGTGATCTCATGTTGTTGCCCACCTAGAAAACTGGAATTTCTTCTCTACCCTTCTGGCAGTGCTTGAGATCCTCAGCCGATCCCAATTCATCCTCTTCATCATCGAGACCTCTCCCAGTCTCTGGTTTACATACCTCAACCACCCTGTTAACAGCCTCCACTATCTTTTGACCATCAACTCCTTGACTGGTCATTTTGCTTTTGGCTTCTTTCATGGGCCATTCATATACCCATCTCGGCTCCTTATCCTGTCGTATCTTCAATTCGAGCCTCGCTATTTCTCTTTTTATATATGCAAGCTCTTCATCCATGTCTTCTTGGCTCCATAGCTCTCTCCTCCCAGCATACCTACGGCCTTCAGTAGCCATCTTGTTGCCTCTATTTTCCTTCCTAGCAAATATACTACTGTCACTCTGCATCTTGAGTGTGTCCAACTTCATCTTACAGTCCTGCTGACTGTCTATGGACTGTTGCCTACCTGCAAACAAGTCCTTACAGAGTCCTCCAGTGCTCTGTCTTCCTCTTGCCTCTTCTGTCTGCAATATACAAACAGAATCCCGCTCTGATACCACTTGACGCAATAAGAACCTACGACCACCACCTCGTCGCGCTCTCCTGCTCACAGGATCGTTCAATTCCTCATGCGAGCCGAATTATCTCTTTAGATCCCCTGCTGAAATCCTCTGCTAAAACCCGATCCATAGGTCCTTTAACTTCCTTCACGACCTTCTGCACTTTACCGTGACTTTTCCCCGACTCAATATCGGGGTTCGGGGTTTCGAGCTTCCCGCTATCGAGAGTCACTGTACTCTTCAATCCCCGATCACCGATGAGCTCCTTTTCACCGATGCGCACCCCTTCTACCTTAGCTTTTGGTCCATGTGACCTCCCCGTAGATGACCGCAGTCATACTCTTCATCGGGGTTTCGGACTTTTCGATGCCAAATTGCAAACATCCTTTGGATCCGCGATCCTCCGATTCCCGACGCGCTTTAGCCCTCCAAGCTAAGCCCTGGCCAATGCAACCACTATTCCCATGATCATAGTCCTGTCTCCCGTCGGGACTACGGGGTTTCCAATGCCTAGTTTCATATGTCTACGGGATTCCTGACTCCTCGAATCCCAACTCTCCGCTGCACTGACAGCTAGCTTCCACTATGGCTCTTTCCTCAGCCCTAATGTGATGACAACTGGCCCCCACTCATCGGGGTATCGTGATTCATGATTTCAAAAGGCGTAAACACCACGTCCACGGGATTTTCGATATCCCGATGGACCAAATACCGATGGACGGCTTCCTTGTCGACCCTTTCCCGATGACGCCGATCTCCTCCACACATCCCTTCCAGATGGACGATCGCGATTCCTCCAGGATTTCGAGACTTTCGATGTCCCAACTTCCTTGTCCTTAGGAACTCCGATTTCCCGATGACTGCTATGCCGACTCTCTTCGGAACTCTGACACCTGTCCCTCTGAACGGACGGCTTAGATTATGCCGAGGTTTTCGACCTGGATTTCCCCCGATCTCTTGTCCACGGGAATGTCGATTTCCCGATGCGCCTCAGTACCGATGGCACTCGATCTCCGCCACGTGTCTCTGCTAACGGACGGTCCAGATCGTTCCGGTGTTTCGAGACTTGGAATGTCTCGATTTCCTCCACCTCGAGACTCCCGATAGTAAACCTCGTGCAACTCTTGTCCAATCCGATAGCTGACGGGTACCTGCTCCAGATTTGACGGCCCAGATCCTTTATCCTTGTGCGCTTGCTCCAGAGGCTAAACTCCGAGCATCTCCTCCCAATCCTACGGCTTACGGGATTTCTGAGTGAGATCCAACGACTGACGGTCTCCTCCTTCTATAGGCTCCTCCTGAGCTCCTATGCTTTCTTCCCAAGCTTGGAAGAATTTCATGTCCTCAAAGACCTCGACCTTTACTTTGTCTCCGCGAACTCCATGACTGTGAGTTCTGTTGTGCGTATGAGAACGTTGCCCTTCCTGAGTTTCTTTCTTTGAATCCTCAAAGGATTCTCCCAACTCCTGCACTCCTTGCAGAATCTTCAGATACACTTGTTGGTGCTATCCATCCTGAGCTTTTGAAAACACTCAGACCCCTAAGGGATTTTGTCCCTCTTCTCCCTCAGATGGAGAAATTGACGCCTTCCTGGCTGTCCTTCGCTCAAGCAACCTCTTGCTGAGCCTTCTGGGTATTCAGTAACCCAGCGAAGACCCCTCAGTGGATTCTTCCTCTAAGTTCCAGAACTCAAAGAGTTCTCTTCACTTCTGTGCCTATCTGCACACTTCCTCGACGCCCTACTGGCGGAGTATCTTCTCCACGGAACGTTCAGCAGTTTTGTCCCTTCTATGCACCCTTTGCACCTGCTCAATGCCCTCCTGGCAGAGCTCTCAGAATCCTCAGTGATTCTGTTCCTCCTTCAAACTCTCAGCAAAGTTCTTCCTCAAATGCACCGCAACGCATACGCTCAACGCCCACCTGGCAGAGCTCCACAAAATTCACTGCAGAATTCTGTCTGCAACTGTGTTTCTCCTACACAGCCTTGCCTCCAAGGTATTCAACAACATTGAGGTCTTCCTCCTGAGTTGTTGACTCCAGTTCTTGTGCCGCAGCACGTCTTTGTCTGAACTTGCAGTGTTCAGAAGTGCAACCTTTGTGCACGGCTCTCAGAACCCGCTGCGTTCTGTCACACCCTCCTGGTGTGAAGCCTCAAAGACCCTCACCTGAAATCAAACAAACCCCTGCAAATGCCTAACATACATCTACAGCATACATAAAGAACACACACACAGACATCCATATAACACAGAATGACATGCAGGAAAACTGCTTCTGTTTATATTAACAATGGCAAATGCCTGTATTTACAAGGTGTTCTCAAGCTCTCTCTGGCTCTTCCCTTCCAACCATCCTCTCCCTCAAAATGAGATATCAAAATCTCTTTTACCTGAGGGGCTCATCGAGCTCTTCCCTCCAACCTACCTACCCTATTCAATTACATTGAATGGGCTGTCTAGTCCAGAATCGGATCTAGATCTCAGCCATACACACATTAAATGCCTATCTTATCTACAGTCTGCGCAAAGGCATGGCTTCTATGGCTCACGAGCCTAGACATTAAATTACATTCGATTCAGATTTTAAATGAGGACTGCGCCTCCCTTCAGCTTTGAATGCACGCGCTCGACCTGACTGGTTAGCTGGTTGGCTGACGTGGAGAGATGCTCCTGCATCATTATCTACGTCTTTTATTTCCTTAATAAAACCAATCTTTGTCGCACTATGAAAAACCTTCATAGCATTCCAATTATACAGACTCGGACTCAATTACTTTATGAAAAATCCTCATATCACTCGAATTATACAGATTCAATTACTAATTTTGAAGATCCAACAACTTTTAACCAAATTTGATACAAAAAATTATCTAAAAATAAGAACCCGTAAAAACTCCTAAAAATCCAATGTTTAAACTATGGGAGCAACAATAGTGTCCTGTGCACTGCGTGCTAAGGCAGCCATTGGCACGCCCTCCTGGCTCTGCGACTTAACCGCTCCTGTGCAGGGCGTGGACTTCCTTGTGGCTTGAGCTCGGCTTTGAATTGAAGGCTGGCTAAAGTGAGACTTGTATAGAGGCACCGAGGTTTCGTCGTATCAAATGTACATTATATGGATGTTCCACCTTGAGAGCACGCAAAAGAGCAATTGTTTCCAGACTATGCTGTCCTCTGTCTACATGATGCCCCAAGAAAAGATAATTGATGCATAATATATCTCCTGCAGTTGAAGGGACACCATACTCATCAAACAAACGCATGAGATCTCCAAATCGACCCCCCAGGGATCTTAACAGGAGCGTTAATTTTCAAAACATTGGGTTCTCCAGAAAAAGGACAAAAGTCCGTTCTGCACTCTCACAGAGCTCTGCTAT
>ML795222.1:214744-316704 GCA_009831015.1 Picea engelmannii | reverse complement strand
AACTTATAAAAGGAGAGGAGCTCTCATGGAGAAGGGGTTCTGGAGCTTAGCTTTGGTTGGCTTGGAATTATTAGCTTGGTTGGAGTGGCTTTGAGATTTGCCTTTGTCAAGATAGATTGTGAATATTATCAGATCTATGCTCTTAGAATTCTTGGAGTGAAAGTGTGTGGGGAAAGAAGGACAGTTGGAAGGGACCTTACGACATCAAGGCCATAGTTGTAATCTCTCTTTCACATTTAATATGATACAATAATATGATTCTTTCCTATAAAGCTTGTTGCGTTTTATTGTATGATTCCTTGATCACATACATAGGTTTATATTGAGTTTATGCTATTGCTATCACTTTAGTTGGTTGCGTTGTTTTGCAGGTCCATCATTGTATGAGCGTTGGAACGGAGCTAGGATGGCGATGGCGAGAGGAAGCGACATTTAAACGGTATGTCACTCATCCCTCTTTAGTTAGTAAATTCAATATTTAAAACTTAAGGAAAGCGTCATGTTCTGGTGTGTTTTGTTCTAGATCTAGGTGGATCTAGGGAGATCAGTTAGTGTCCACACCTACCGATTTTTTCGATAACACCTGGGTATTTACCTGAGTTACGGGCCAAGAAAATACTGCCAACATTTCCCGTATGATTCTTTACATCTTATATTTTACTGTCAAGGAGAAGACCATTTTCAAATGGGGGAAGTTGATTTAAATTGAAATCTCTTCCCAATTGTCTTAATATAAAATGGATAAGAAATTCTTTATGTCTTCTTATTTGGTTTTTGCGATAACACATTGCTGCCAATTTCCTAAATTGTTTATATGCAAGAAGGTGAACTGTGAATTTGACCCCGTGACCTTTTGGTACCAAGCTTTATGGAGGCACAAAGCTTCCTTGCATTTTTATGAAGTTTTCAACAAATTTGTCTCGTTTCTTAAAGGATTGTTGTTTGGAAAATATACCCCAAGAATATCTGCTCAGGGTAGTAAATTCCTGGATAAAAAGGGGACTTTGGAGAAAATGGAAAATTACAATGTTATCAGGATTTTCGGTTCTAAGGAAAATCCCTCCTTTCTTCCATGCCATATATCCAACAAAATGTTTGTTACAGAATTTGCAAGGCAATATAACTTTTGGCTGCACTTTTTTCATGAAAAACGAAAAAAGCAATTCATACCTTTGCCTTGGAAAATTGGGGATTTTGTATTCAGAAGTACCAACAAAATTGATGAATTTTCAAACCACTTCCACAACTTGAATCTCAAGTATGCTGAAAATATTAGAGGGTTTTACCCTAACAAAATCTTTGTGGAACATATGGTAACAGTGGGTTTTATCAATTCATTTATCCACACTTTTCTAGGAGAGGAAGAAAATAATAACCTGGGAAATCCTACCCACACTGTTGGAGATTTAGAGGCAATACTCAATACAAATGAATTGTAGAAAAATAGAGGAAAGGGTCCCAGCAAGAAGAGTGAACAATCCCCAACCATTACTCCTAAGACTACAACATCTCAGAGTAGTTCTCTAGTGGCCCACCCATCTAAAAAGATAATAAACAATAGTTTAGGCGGCGGAGGAGACAAGAACCCCCCTCCAGGAAAAATTGAAATCTCACATAAACTTCTTCTGAGGAAGAAGAGGAAGAATATTGTACAAGAGGAAGAAGAGCATCGCATTGAAATTGAAATCAATAGCTTCTCCCTCAAAGATATGGATCTAGAGGTTGACATTGATAAGATGTTTCCTAACATTGACCAGTCAGGATGTGCGACCCACCAGAATCAGTCGTTGGAAATTGTTGAGAATGAGATATTGATGAAGAAGAATCATTTGTATTTCATAGCACTGTCTTTGACAATGAATATAAGAAATTAATTATTGAGAAGAGTGATGTGAAGAATAAAAAGGGGAAATCTCGTTTAGAGGTTAACCTAATAAATATGCGGCCTTCCCAAATTTCCAGAATTCATAAAGAAACTAGCGATGCATTGGATGATTCCATTGGTGGTATCGAAGCGAAAAATATAAAGTTAAAGGAAAGAATTAAGGAACTGGAAGAGACTTTGATGCCTCTTCCACTCCTTTCCAGCCCTTTGGAAATTGTCAGACCCACCACACCTGCAACCAAAATAAAAGGATCCTCAAGCTTACTCACATCAACCATGAGCTGTGTGGAGAATAATATCAAGAAAAGAATGGAACTAATTACAAAAGATTGGGAAATTTCAAAGAGCATGATTTCTTTTGGCTCGAGGGCACATGGCTTCCTTAAATATCTACAGGCCGATCTAAAAAATGAAGAAGGTTTATACCTTGATGCTGTGGTACCATTTGGTATTAAAGTTTCCAACATGTCAGAGCTGAAGAGAAGAGAGGAGGACCTTCCCTCTCCAAGTTGGATCAAGCAGCTGAATGCATGTTGGAAAGAGAAAATAAAGAACTGGAACAACATCGTTCATGCATGCAACCAAGCCATAACAAGGAGAGAAGATCTATTCAAAAGGATCACAGAGGTGGACCTATCTGGAAGAAATAACGAAGTCCAAGATCCCAAGTTGATCCTCAACTCGTTGTTCCTAACAAAACAACAGTTCGATGGGAAGTTGAGATTTTTAAAGGATTGTCAATTGAAAAATTCTATGGCATAATTGAATATGATGAGAACGCCATATATAAATGGCTAGTGGATTACTCCATAAAAAATCAGGATATTGAAGAAGTATTACATAGCATTTCCATTGATCTTCGAGACTTGGAGGGCGATCTTTTCAATATTAAAATCCGACATGAAATCATCATGGCACCTATGAAAAGTTACATCAAAGAATGGTTCAAGAAGGTTATCGATAAACTGACAAATGAAGGGCAAGAAGCAGTTGAGATGGTTTTTGTAACTGTTGTTGAAAATGATAAAAGGACATAAGCGAGCAAATGAACAGATGAGTGACCATCATAGTAAGTTTACGATGATCACATCCTTCTTTTCTTTATCAAGTCCTTCATCCAGTTTCTCCACCTCTTTCACTAGAAAGGTTTAACCGAAGAATGATAACTCCTTTTTTTTTTTCTTACCAGGTCTTGTTGATCCTTATACTACCCACAGTCTTCCTTCTAAAAGATTATTTCTTGTATTTATTTCTTTATGGTCCCTGGGAGCCCCAATCCCAGTCTTTAAGAAAAACAGATTTACAATTTCAAGAATATGTAACAAACTATATATTTTCAGAAATTTCAAGAGAACTACTTTGGGAATAATCTCGACTGTGCTTTGTAACCCTGTTTTCAGAATATAAAGTATTTTAGGTTGATCTATCATTATATTTATCTGATTTTCCCATGTGTCCACTCTGTTAAAGTTCTCTTATACATGCAGATCATCTTCTTTTTATTTTATGTGATTAGAAATATTTATCCCAAACTATGATGGATGTGAGGAAATTTTTCTTATTTGTTTTAAATGTGTGAAATGTGTAATTCCCGGTCCTTTCTCAGGAATTTTCTTTAAAAAGAAAACAAAAACATTTTCCTTTTATTTTGTTGTAATATTTTTGTTTCTTTGAATTACTACAACGTACTTCTGTCAAGTCCCACATTTTGAATATTTAAAAATCTCAAGAAAATCTAAAAGAGGAGTACCACCTCTATAAAAACACAGGGGGATTTACATCCTCGTGAGGTTTCCATTTTTGTCCTGACAGATTCAATCATCAACATTTTTGGTGACCATACTAGGGACTTGAACTGAAATTCAAAACTTGGCCTAGAATTTTTGAAAGAATATATGACTTTTCCTCGGGGTAATCAACCTCATTTGGAAATTGGATTGAATAATCAACGAAACATTTTACATCAGTTGTACAATCTGGTAATAACAACAGCCGAGACCCGAGAAGAGTTAGAAATATCCTGGAATATCTTGGTCCAAGAAGAATAAAGAGAAATCCTTCGAAGACAGAGGAGAGAGGAACGACAAGACTGAAGAAATCAAAGGCTAGCTAGAGCAACACAAGAACAAGGTTGAGATTGAAGTTGGATGAATACAAGGGACCCATTACCATAAGTAAAAGAAAGAAACTCTTTATTCTTATAAGTGAAAATACTATCCCTTAAGTCTCCTCAAACATGGCATAAAGAAATGAACAACCCCGAGACGAGCATCATGAGGAGAGACAAGGAGGTGGAAGAGATGTTTCAAGAAATCAAGGAAACCCAGGATTTGAAAATAGGAGGGTAAGAGATTCCCCTCTAAATATTATAGGTGAGAAACATGATCTCCCTATTCTCCTTAAGGGCAACTTAAAGGAATTTTCTGGAGATAGAGAAATCGATGCAAAGAGGCATCTAAACTTGTTTCTTGTTGTTTGTGATTTTCACCGTGTTGAGTATGATGATGTCATACAAACCTTATCAAGAATAGTATATGAATGGCATACAATGTTTCCCAATATATCCTTTCACTCATTTAATGACCTCGAAGCTATGTTCCTGACCATGTTTTCCCCTCCAATTGCTTACCATACCCTTCTCACCGATTTCACCCAGATTGGTTTGAGGAAGAATGAAAGGATACAAGATTTTAATCTCAGGTTCAATAAAACCTTGAGTAGGATTCTAGAATATAAAAGACCAAATGACCCAATCATTCTCAGTTGTTATAAGAATGTAATGCCCCCGAATGTAAAATATGATATCATAACATCCCAAATGGATACTTTGGAAGAGGCAATGACTAAAGCCACTAAGATGGAAGAAATTATGATTGAGATGGGTTTCGACCTCGACATTATACTGGGAAGCGTACAAAGGCATCTGGGAGGATTAAATATTGATAATCAAGGAGCTTCTAGTTCAAGAAAGAACGAATAATTCAAGCCTCGACCGACTCAAAACCAAACGACGGGTGGAGGATTTTTCAAGGGAGCCATACCTGATGTAAAGGTTGACCCTGTGGCGACACATGAAACTAGGCAAAGAATAAAAATTGCACAGATGAATAGAACCATCAAACAAATGAAAAATGAGATAACCAGACTAAGAATGGAATATAATTACATGCCAAATCCAAGAATCCCAATCTTACCTTGATGTTGTGGTACCATTTGGTATTAAAGTTTCCAACATGTTAGAGATAAAGAGAAGAGAGGAGGACCTTCCCTCTCCAAGTCCGATCAAGCATTTGAATGCATGTTAGAAAGAGAAAATAAAGAATTGGAACAACATCGTTCAAGCATGCAACCAAGACATAACAAGGAGAGAAGAGCTATTCAAAAGGATCACGGAGGTGGACCTATCTGGAAGAACTAACGAAGTCCAAGATCCCAAGTTGATCCTCAACTCGTTGTTCCTAACAAAGCAACATTTCGATGGGAAGTTGATATTTTTAAAGGAATGTCAATTGAAAAATTCTATGGCATAATTGAATATGATGAGAACGCCATAGATAACTGGCTAGTGCATTACTCCGTTAAAAATCAGGATATTGAAGAAGTATTACATGGCATTTCCATTGATCTCCGAGACTTGAAGGGCAAGATTTTCAATATTAAAATCCGGCATGAAATCAACGTGGCACCTATGAAAAGTTACATCGAAGAATGGTTCAAGAAGGTTATCGATAAAATGACAAATGAAGGGCAAGAAGTAGTTGAGATGGTTTTTGTAACCGTTGATGAAAACGATAAAAGGACATAAGAAAGAAAATGAACAGATGAGCGACCATCATAGTAAGTTTACGCTGATCACATCCTTATTTTCTTTATCAAGTCCTTCATCAAGTTATTCCACCTCTTTCACTAGAAAGGTTTAACCGAAGAATGATAACTCCTTTTTTTTCTTCTTACCAAGTCTTGTTGATCCTTATACCGCCCACCGCATTCCTTCTAAAAGATTATTTCTTGTATTTATTTCTTTATGGTCTGTGGGATCCCCAATCCCAGTCTTTAAGACAAATAGATTTACAATTTCAAGAATATATAACAGACTATATATTTTCGGAAATTTCAAGAGAACTACTTTGGGAACAATCTCGACTGTGCTTTGTAACCCTTTTTTCATAATATAAAGTATTGTAGGTTGATATATCATTATATTTATTTGAGTTTCCCATG
The DNA here is from genome assembly GCA_009831015.1 of Picea engelmannii. Classification (NCBI taxonomy): domain Eukaryota; kingdom Viridiplantae; phylum Streptophyta; class Pinopsida; order Pinales; family Pinaceae; genus Picea; species Picea engelmannii. The sequence continues at coordinate 310,598 of ML795222.1, read as the reverse complement.
TGTCCACTCTGTTAAAGTTGTCTTATGCATGCAGATCATCTTCTTTTTATTTTATGTGATTAGAAATATTTATCCCAAACTATGATGGATGTGAGGAAATTTTGCTTATTTGTTTTAAATGTGTGAAATGTGTAATTCCTGGTCCTTTATCAAGAAATTTCTTTAAAAAGAAAACAAAAACATTTTCCTTTTATTTTATTGTAATATTTCAGTTTCTTTGAATTACTACAATGTACTTCTGTCAAGTCCCACATTTTGAATATTTAAAAATCTCAAGAAAATCTAAAAGAGGAGTACCATCTCTATAAAAACGTAGGGGTATTTACATCCACGTGAGGTTTTTGTTTGGTCCTAACAGATTCAATCATCAACATTTTTGGCGATCATACTGGGGACTTGAACTGAAATTTAGAACCTGGCCTAGAAGTTTTGAAAGAATATATGACTTTGCCCCGGGGTAATCATCCTCGTTTGGAAATTGGATTGAATAATCAACGAAGCATTTTACATTAGTTGTACAATCTGGTAATAACAACAGCCGAGACCTAAGAAGAGTTAGAAATATCTTGGAATATCTTGGTCCAAGAAGAAGAAAGAGAAATCCTTCGAAGACAGAGGAGAGAGGAACAACAAGACTAAAGAAATCAAAGGCTAGCTAGAGCAACACAAGAACAAGGTCGTGATTGAAGTTGGGTGAATACAAGGGACCCATTACTAGAAGTAAAACAAGGAAACTCTTTATTATTAGAAGTGAAAATCCTATCCCTTAAGTCTCCTCAGACATGGCAGAAAGAAAAAAACAACCTCGAGACAATAATCATGAGGAGAGACAAGGAGGTGGAAGAGATGTTGCAAGAAATCAGGGAAACCCAAGATTTGAAAATAGAAGGAGGGTAAGAGATTCCCCTCTAAATCTTATAGGTTAGAAACATGATCTCCCTATTCTCCCTAAGGGCACCTTAAAGGAATTTTCTAGAGACGGAGCAATCGATGCAAAGAGACATCTGCACTTGTATCTTGTTGTTTGTGATTTTCACCGTGTTGAGTATGACGATGTTATGGCAGGGTTGTTTATGAAAACCTTATTAGGAAGAGCATATGAATGGCATACAACGTTTCCTTGTATATCCATTCGCTCATTTAATGACCTTGAATCTATGTTCCTGACTATGTTTTCCCCTCCAATTGCTTACCATCCCCTTCTCACCGATTTCACCCAGATTTGTTTGAGGAAGAATGAAAGGATACGAGATTTTAATCTCAAGTTCAATAAAACCTTTAGTAGGATTATAGAATATAAAAGACCAAATGACCTAGTCATTCTCGGTTGTTATAAGAATGTAATGTCCCCAAATGTAAAATATGCTATCATAACATCCCAAATGGATACTTTGGAAGAGGTAATGACTAAAGCCACTGAGATGGAAGAAATTATGATTGAAACAGGTACCGACCCCGACATTATATTGGGAATAGTACAAAGGAAGTTGGGAGGATTAAATATTGATAATCAAGGATCCTCTAGTTCAATAAAGAATGAAGAATTCAAGCCTCGACCGGCTCAAAACCAAACGATGGGAGGAGGATTTTTCAAGGCAACCATACTTGATGTAAAGTTTGACCCCGTGGTGGCACATGAAACTAAGTAAAGAATTGAAATTTCACCTATGAATAGAACCATAAAACAAATGCAAAATGAGATAACCAGAATAAGAAGGGGATATAATTACATGCCAAATCCAAGCATACCAATCACATAGAAAAGGAGGAACCCTTCGCAAGAAAACAAAGTGAGGTTTGAAAACATGGATAATCCACAAAGACCAACGGTTCCCATACAACCTAGTCCAAATGTAGTTGTTCTGGATGATGTCTATGACAAGCAATTAATCGAGCAAGAGAATTATTACTCACTTGATAAGTGATGAGTGATATGAAATTGTGTAGATGGACAGATGCGATACACCCATCTATATATTTGAAGAGGGCGAAAATGATCCCAACTCGCAAGAAAACGTCACCTACACAAAAGGATTTGTAAATAGACCAAAAAATAAAGGCGATTCTGATAAAGAGAACCAAAAAGAAAAAGAAAAGGAAAAAATAAATGAGAAAATGAGAAAGTGACGGATATTGTTGGAAGTAAAAGGAAACACATGATATCAAACTCCACTCAAATGACATATAATGTTGTAAAGGATTTGAGTAAATTAAGGATAACCCTTCCCTTTATGGAAGTGGTGAAGATTCCCCAACAAAGAGAAAACATATTGAAGTTGTTGGATGATCCATTTGAAAGAGAAGAAGCTGTTGTTACCAATCCAAAAGAAATCCCTAGCCAGTCAACTGCTAAGTTGAGAGGTAAAATTCCTCCATTTTACATTTCTATTGAAAGTCATGATGTTGCACTACACAATTGTTTAGTTGACACTGACGCGATGAACAATATCATGCCACTGGTGGTCATGGAGGCATTGGGAATGAGTTTCACCAAGTATTATAAAACTGTTGAAAGAATATATGCAATTAATTCTAGAAAAGTGTCGGCTTATGGAGAAATCAAGGATTTTTATGCTTGGATTACAAAACCCCCCCATATCATTTCATTTTTCAATATTATTGTGGTAGACCTTCCTCCGACATATGGAGTTGTGCTGGGAAGAGACTGTACATCTATGATCAGATGATATATAATGAATGATGGAAGTTGTATGATGCTTCCAAGCAAATAAGGAGCAATGATTAAAGTGCCCCATGAACCTAGAAAACCCTTCTCCTTAAAAAAAAAGGATAATGAATTGATGGAATATTATATAGATTATGGAATTGGAAACTATGCAATTCTAGACATAGAGCATAATGAAAGTCTAGAGCAAGTGCAAGACACGGAGAATTAAGAATATCTGTTTGAAGGTATTGGAGGATGTCATTTGATGGAGCCTGTTCAAGCTCTGGAAATGGATTTGGAATTGTTCTTATGAGTCCAAGTAAGATAATGCATCCACACACTATTAGATTGGAGTTTTCATGCAATAATAATGAGGCAACGTATGAAGCTTTGATTCAAGGGATGATCCTTGCACATGAAATGAAAATAGAACATATAATTGTAAATGGTGACTCAGAGTTGGTCATCAATCAGGTTACCCATAGGTATAAAATAGAAAAGGAAAGACTTAAGTTGTCTTTAGAAAGAGTTAATGAATTGGTGGAATCTTTCAGTTCCTTCAACATTTCTTTTATTCCAAGGGAAAAGAATCACAAGGCGGATTCACTAGCCTTGGCGACCTACTTTTCAAACCCAGACAATATCCAAAGAAAAAAGTCTTTCCAAGTAGAAAGAGCTTTCTGACCATCCATGCCCGATAACATTGAGTACTTGCAATTGTTTGAGAACGATGAACATCTGTAAATTTTTATGTTAAATGATGATGATGATGATGATGATGATGATCACTCGTCTATTGTCCCCAAAGATTTTATACAATATGAATATATTTTTACAAAATACAATCATGCTAAGAATCTCCTTGAAAAAGTTTCAGTTCAAAAAGTGCAAGAAACGAGAAAAGTCAATATTGGAACCGACAGTTCCCCGAAATATCTCAACTTGGGAGTTGATTGAACCACTGAGGAAGTTGATCAATATGTTGTCTTGTTCAAAGAATACATCGATGTGTTCACTTGGACCTATGATGATTTAAAATCTTATGATAAAACTGTATTCCAACATATCATTCCTTTGAGGGAAGGAGCAAGGCCAGTGAAGAAAAAAATAAGGATGATGAATCCCAAGTTGAAGCCTATGGTAAATATTGAATTGGAGAAATTGAAGAAGGAAGGAATAATTTATCCCATTAGACACTCAGACTAGCTCTCAAATCTCGTGATTGTAAAAAAAAAGACTGAGGAAATATGAATATGTGTTGAATTCAAAGACCTTAACAAAGAAATCATAAAGGATAAATTTCCTTTACCTAATATGGAGTTCCTTCTCCAACAAGTTACTGGATCCTCCTGCATGTCCATGTTGAATGGTTTTTCTGGAGATAACCAGGTTTTGGTAGCTGAGGAATATAGGGAAAAGACAACATTTATCATACCTTGAGAGACATATGCATATGATAGAATGCCCTTTGGTTTGAAGAACGCTTGAGCCACATTTCAGAGGGCCATGGATCATGCATTCAATGGGTTGATAGGAAATTTTATGGAAGAATATCAAGATGACTTGATGGTGCATCCAAAGAAAAGGGATGATCATATCCATCATTTGAGAAAGGTCTTTGAAAGATGTAAATTATATGGTGTCTCTCTGAATCCAAAGAAATGCTTGTTCGCTGTGACTCAAGGAAAACTGTTGGACCATATTGTATGCAAGGAAGGGATTTACATAGATCCAGAAAGAATTAAATCAATAAATGAGATAAACCCCTCGACATCCAAGAAGGGAGTCCAATCATTTTTCGTAGATATCAATTTTGTGCAAAGATTTGTTCCTGATTATGCAAGTATAGTGAAGCCGACAAATTTGTTGTTGAAAGAGGAGTAGAGGTTCGAATGGACAATGAATACTAAAGAGGCCAATACTATCAAAGGATCAATCACCATTACTCCTGTCCTCATTAGTCATAACTTTCAAAGAGATTTCATCATCTATTCATTTGCCAGAGAGACAATTGTTGCATTTGTTCTTACTGAGAAGAATATCAAAGGAGAAGAAATCCTAATAAGTTTCATGAGAAAAAACCTACATGAATATGAGTTGAGGTATTCAGAATTGGAGAAGTAGGCCTTGGCTCTTGTAAAAGCAGTAACACACTTTCAGACGTACATATTGAATTCCCATGTTATTGCTTATGTTCCCTCATCACTAGTGAAGATGCTCCTGAATAAAAAATTGAGAGAAAGAAATTGGGCTAACTGCTTGGCAAAGATACACGAATATGATATCGATATTAAACCTTTAAAATATATCAAAGGACAAGGTTTTTGTAATCTCGTCGCGAATGAAGATTCGGTAGATGGAATGATTTTAATTTCAGTCGGAGAACCATTGGATGATTCAGAATGGTACACATATATTATATTCTACTTAAGGTCCGAGCAATTTCCAGTCACCATGAACCCCAAGGAGTGAAGAACATTGAAGATGAAGGTGAATCAATGTGTACTGATTTCTGACATACCATCCAGAAGAAATTATGATGGTATACTATTGAGATGCATTGATGAAAATCAAGCTCAAGAACTAATAAGAAAATTCCATGAGGGAATATGTGGTGGACACTTTTCACCCACTACAACCGCCCACAAGATAATAAGAGCATGATTCTATTAGCCATCAATTTTCAGAGACTCATATGCCACAATAAGGAAGTGTTTTTCATGCCAACATTTTCAGGAAAAATGAAGAAATTTGCGATGCCTTTGCAGCCCATAATTGTAGAACAACCATTCTCCCAATGGGGACTTGATGTTGTTGGGCCAATTAATCTGAATTCTAGAAAGGGGCATATATACATTCTCATGATGACATATTACTTCACAAAATGGCCGAAAGTGGTGGCATTAAAGAAGGATGATGATGAAGACATAATTAAATTACTCAAAGACAATATTCTGTCGAGATTTGGTGTTCGAGATAAATTTATCACAGAAAATGGTTCGATTTTCATCGGGTCGAAGTTTACAGAGTTTTGTGGAGAATATGAAATCATCATGGGTAAATCATCAAATTATTATCCAAAAGGTAATGGCCTTTCTGAATCCACAAAAAAAAATCATTGTTCAGATATTGAAGAAAACCATTGACAAGAACCAAGGGAATTGGCATCTAAAGTTGACAGATGCATTATGGGAAAGAAAAACGACTTTGAAGGATAGCACTGAGATGTCTCTATATCTATTGGTTTATGGGAAAGAATAAAAAATGCTGATTAGCCTTGAGCTCATTGCGTTGATCTCTATGGTTTATACCAAAGATACAAAATAAATTTCACCCATCCAGAGGAGAATAAATCAGTTGTTGAAGTTGAAAGAAGAACGAAGAAAATCCATGAATTAAAATTCTCAGAGGCAGAAAAGCTTCAAAATATATTTTGATCAGAGCACAATTGTAAATAATTTCCAAAAGGGAGAGATGGTGCTACTTTGGAACAATTCCAAGGAGAAACCGTCCATGCATATGAAGTTCGAAGCACTCTGGATCAGACCATACGTCATCGAGAAGATCTTGGTTTTTAAATCCTATATGCTCCAAGATATGAAGGGTAACAGATTAATGTTGTCTGCCAACATGAAACATTTGAAAGGTTTCTTCTCCTAATAATTTCTCATTCTCATTGTACATAATTTTATTTTCCAGTTTGTATATTCTTACTCTGAATCCATATCCCAATAGGTGGAAGCACCTGGTCATAAAAGGATTTGGATTATTGAAAACCCACAAGGGGTTATCATCCCACAGTTGGAGCCAGTTGTTGATCAAATCAATTCCTTCTTCTGAAATTCCCCTCCCCTTTTCTATTTTGCCAACTTATTTTGTCCATTTATTTTCCCTCTTCTATACTTACCCAAATTCCCCTTTTCTTTTTCCCTACTATTCTCCCTTTCTAGTTACTATACTTAGTCGTTTTTTCAAATTGGTGGGTTCATAGGTTGGAGGACTCAAAAATCCTCATCTCCATCCACACTCCCACATCATGAGTCCGAATGACCGCCACATTATACTATACTTAGTCGTTTCTATAGTCGCGGGTTTCCGGGTTGGCAGGTTTCAAGATTTCATTTTCCTTGTTTCGTGACATACATTTTGTACCCAAACGACCCATAATATACATTTTGACCATTGGAATCCTTAGGATCCTTAGTACCTCATCTCTCCTATATTGAGTCCGATATACCGCGTTACAACTCTTAGCCAATTCTCAACCTTTTGCAACGATGGGTTGGTGGGTTCTTGGGTTCGCGAAAGTCCCAAATGTTATTTTCTCTCATCCGTCCCTGCCACCTTCACACTTTTCCCCATACACATTTAGTATGGTTTAATGCTAATAACTCATCATGCAGGTCCCGTAAATATTGTCATTAATAGGTGAAGGGATTGAGGAGATTTATTATTAAACCACATTAAAGTATGATTTGTAGAATATTATATTATATCTCTCAAGAGCTCATTTCAAATATTATCTAAATCAAAAGAACGCTCTCGTCAAATTATGGATGAAGCATCTCAGCAACAGTTCTGCGGAGATACTTTGAACATTTTTGGACGAGAGGATTAGAAATTTCAGTGGTCTAGAGTGTACTCTTATTATTCATCCCCTTCTACTCATAATGAAGTATTTTGGATGTATGAAATTGCTCGTGTAGGCTGTGTTCCTAAATGTTTTCACTGCAAGGAACTCATTTCCTGGTGCACTGAGAAGTATTTACCAAGCCAACAGACGATTCAACTCCGATACCATTCTCCCGTCTCTCTTTCGCCTCAAGTGTTCTATAAAATGTTGAAACTCCCAGAGCCAACACTCACCTTCAAAGATGAAGATTGCAGGGACTTCTTGAAAAAACATGACAATGACTTGGATACCTTACCTAAATTCTTGGAGAATATCATGGCCATCCCTGAAGATATTACCAGATTGTAGGTCAGCCTGTTCAAAAATCCATTTCGGGAATTTTTTTGGTTATTTACCAGAGTTACGGGCCAAGAAAATACTGCCATCATTTCCCATATGATTCTTTACATCTTATATTTTATTGTCAAGGAGCATGCCATTCTCGACTGGGGGAATTTTATTTCCATTGAAATCTCTTCCCAATTGTCTCAGTATAAAAACATTAGAAATTCTTTATGTCTTCTTATTTGGTTTTTTCAATAGTGCATTACTGCCAATTTCCTAAATTGTCTATATGCAAGAAGATGAATTGTGAATTTGACCTTGTGACCTTTTGGTACCAAGAGTTATGGAGGCACAAACATTCCCTGCATTTTTATGAAGTTTTCAACAACTTTGTCTCTGTTCTTAAAGGATTGTTGTTTGGAAAAGATACCCCAAGAATATCTGCCCAGGCATAATTGAATATGATGAGAATGCCATAGATAACTAGCTAGTGGATTACTCCGTAAAAAATCAATATATTGAAGAAGTATTATATGGAATTTCCATTGATGTCCGAGACTTGGAGGGAAAGTTGGTCAATATTAAAATCCGACATGAAATCAATGTGGCACCTATGAAAAGTTACATCGAAGAATGGTTCAAGAAGGCTATCGATAAACTGACAAATGAAGGGAAAGAAGCAGTTGAGATGGTTCCTGTAACCGTTGATGAAAATGATAAAAGGACATCAGTGAGAAAATGAATAGATGAGTGACCATCATATTAATTTTATGCTGATCACATCCTTCTTTTTCTTTATCAATTCCTTCGTCCAATTATTCCACCTCTTTCACTAGAAAGGTTTAACTGAAGATTGATAACTCATTTTTCTTTTTCTTTTTACCAAGTCTTGTTGATCCTTATACCACCCATCATCTTCCTTCTAAAATATTATTTCTTGTATTTATTTTCTTTATGGTCCGTGGGAGCCCCAATCCCACTCTTTAGGACAAACACATTTACAATTTCAAGAATATGTAATAGACTATATATTTTTGGAAATTTCAAGAGAACTACTTTGGGAACAATATCGACTATTCTTTGTAACCCTGTTTTCAGAATATAAAGTATTTGAGGTTGATCTATCATTATATTTATTTGATCTACCCATGTGTCCACTCTGTTAAAGTTGTCTTATGCATGCAGATCATCTTCTTTTTATTTTATGTGATAAAAAATCTTTATCCCAAACTATGATGGATGTGAGGAATTTTGTCTTATTTGTTTTAAATGTGTGAAATGTGTAATTCCTGGTCCTTTCTCAGGAAATTTCTTTAAAAAGAAAAAAAAATCATTTTATTTTATTGTAATATTTCTATTTCTTTGAATTACTACAACAAACTTTTGTCAAGTCCCACATTTTGAATATTTAAAAATCTCAAGAAAATCTAAAATAGGAGTACCACCTCTATAAAAATGTAGGGGGATTTACATCCTTGTGAGGTTGTTGTTTCGGTCCTAATGGATTCAAGCATCAAAAAATCCAAGTCTGTGTCAAAAATATTTAGAAACATCCTTTGAAGCCAAATGGATTCACAACTTGTGTTGTCGGCTGCCATATACTCGACTTCTGCTGAACTGAGTGCAACTGATTTTTTCTTTCTGTTGTACCACGATATCATGTCTGAACCTAGGCTAAAGTAGCAATCAAAGGCACTCTTCCTGTCACTTCCTGTCAGCTATAATTGCAACCCAATCTGAATCAGAATATCCCACCAGATTGACTTGATCTCCCTGTAGATATTGAAGGAAAAATTCTATTGTGCCTTTAAGTTACCTCAAGATGTATTTTTCTACAACCCAATGTATTTTCCTTGGATCTACCATATGTTGACTGAGAGTGTTGAAAAAAAAACATATATCAGGCCTAGTATTAGTCAGATACATTAAGCATTTAATCAATTGTCTGTAGATGGTAGGATTCACCTTGTCTTACTCAGATGAATTTAATTTCTTGAGATTAGTGATCATGGGGGTGGTCATGGGTTTGTAGTCCTCCATCCCAAATATTTTGAAGATCTCAATTGCATACTTTCCTTGGCCTAAGAAAGCCTCGCCTTCTTGCTGCCATATCTCAAGCCCAAGAAAGCAGTGGATTAATCCTAGGTCCTTCATTTCAAACTCTTTAGCCAGATCTTTCTTGCAAGCTGCTATTAAAGTTTATGCCCCTGTGAGAAAGAGATCATCCACATATAGTACAAGAATGAGGATGTATTATCCTTTTATAAGGAGGTATAGATTTGGGTCGGAATTAGTCTTGATAAACCCAATACTTTGTAAGTAACTATCAATCTTGGAGTACCAAGATATGGGTGCCTATTTGAGTCCACATAGGGACTTCTTTAGACGACATAAATGGATCGCTCTGTTATGGACCTCAAAACCCCTTGGTTGTTCCATATAGACCTCCTCTTCAATGTTCTCATTAATAAATGTAGTCTTAATGCCCATTTGATGTATTCTCCACCCCATTTTAGTGGAAATAAAGATGTTTGTATGAATGTAAGTGTAATAGGCTACTAGGGAAAAAGTCTCTTCATAATCCACTCCTTCCTTTTGAGATAATCCCTGAGAAACAAATTTGTCTTTATTCTTGTCAATGCTTCCATCCGCTGCATGTTTTATTTTGTATATCCACTTGGAGCCGACTTCATATTTGTTCAGTGGTTTGGGTACAATTTCCCACACATTATTCTTTATTAAGGCATATTCTTCCATCATGGAATCCCTCCAGGGATTCCTTCCAATATCTTCTTAAAAGCAGGTTGGTTTTGATTTGATCATACTACTCATGAGGGAAACATACCCTAAATACCTTTGAGGAGGTACGCTTGTTATGAGTGAATTTCTTTGAGACTCTACTTGTTCATTTTCTTCCTTCAGCAGTTGCTCGACCCATTTTGGTTTTATTTTCCTGGAGGTATTCAACTTTTCTTTATCTTGGTGTTCCACTGTGTGAATATCTACCCCTTCTGATGAGATCTTATGCTCTTGATTGGGGGACTCAATTTCTGAGATGTCCTTGTCTTGATATGAATTTCATAGGTCTCTTTCTTCTTCAAACTTTATGTCTCTGCGCAGGACAATTTTCCCTATGGTGGGAATGTATATTCTGTAGGCTTTGGAGGTCTCATTATACCCAACCAAAATCCCCTTCTCAGTTGTAGGATTGAGCTTAGTCCTTTTCTCAACAGGGATATGGCAACAGGAAATACACCCAAAGATCCTGAGATGAATGATGTCTGGTTTCCTTTCGGTAAACATCTCTTCCGGAGTCACATTTCATAATACTTTGTGAGGACTTCTATTTTGAAGATAAATTGGAGTGTTGCAAGATTATTCCAAGAGAAACTTAGGAAGATTCTGATCATGCAACATTTCGTTTTTTACACCAACAATATCCCTATTCTTCCTCTCGAAGACCCCATTCTGTTGAGGGGTATAAGGAGTTGTCATTTCTCTTTTGATTCCATCCTCAACACAAAACCTCTTGAAGGCATACGAGGTGTATTCCCCCCCATTATCATACCTAAGGGATCTTATCCTCTTTCATGTATGGGTTTCAACAAGGGATTTGAACTCTTGAAATTTCTTAAGTACCTCCTCTGAGGTTTTTCCTATCAATAAGTAAATCCATGTCTTTCTGGAGAAGTCATCTATGAAAGTGATGTAGTATCTGAACTTCCCTCCTTTGGATAATGAGGACATAGGACCACAAATATCAGTGTGAATTAGGTCCAGAATTATCTTGGACCTTGAATCACTCTTGGGGAAAGGTGCTCATACATACTTTCCTAGAGCACACCCTTTACATACTTCATGGTGTTCTATAGTGACTGAAGGAATCTCTGTCACAATCTTACCCATAATTATGAGAGCACCATGTCTGAGGTGATCCACACACCTATTCCATATCTCACCGTCTCTAGTGTTGTTGTTGCTTGCTAGAGCATAGTGGGAGTGAAACTGTAATTTATACAACTTGTCCTTTCTTACTCCAATGACTTGTTCAGATCCCTTACTCAACCCTCTCGGCTTGATCTAGGCCCTTTGATCCTTGAAGCAGACCTCATAACCCTTGTATTTTAGAGCTGATACTAAGACCAGATTCTTCTTCATCCTAGGAACATAAAGGACACTTGATAGGTAGAGAGGCTTGGTAGACTCCCTCTCAAACCTTATAGTTTCGATTCCTTTTGGATGATAGGCATAGTCATCACCAAGTAGGATTTCAAACCCAAATTCCTTTTCACTCAGGATACTGAAGTAGTGCTTGTGTCTAGTCATGTGACTGGATGGTCCACTGTCTATATACCATACCTCATTGGTTTTGGTGGAAGACAGACATATCATACACACTTCTTCTCCCATTTCAATTGAGGAGAGTTTTTCTATTTAACCTAGCTTTGAAACCATGTAAAACACTAACTAAAAGGATATACACATTATTTATGGAACATAATAGTTGCTCAAAACAAAACAAAAATGAGAGAAGTAATAAACATTTTATTTGTCTCAGCAGAAATATTACAAAGAAACTCTTATCCCCTACCCTATGGATAACTAAGGATATCACGTATCGAGGCCCACATGTCCTAGAAATGGAGTTTTGAGAGTCATATTACTTGAGCATGGTCCCATAGGGCCCTTCTTTTCTTCAGTGCAACCCATTTATCAACATCAACAATATCCATCCCACCATCATGGTCCTGAAGTAACAATAAGTCTTGATCCATGAGGTAATGAGTCTGGGTATCATGGTATGTGCCATTCTGATTCTTGAAGCACTTGAATATGTTGCATTGGATTCTCCTTCATTTCATAGCGTTTGCATGGAAATTATGCTCTTTAACTTTTTCATACCTGGAAGGGTGACATGATGCGCTAGTAAGTTCATCTCCCTTTAGGATGGGTTTCCACTGGGTGGGTCTATGAAAGGTCATCATCCACTCCTTCCATACTTACCACTTTCCATATTTTTTCCTCTCATTTCCCCCCTACCTTTGTTCGGGCATTGGGATTTTCCACATTAGGAAGGGTTGTACCTTTCCTTGTGGGAAGAAGTGGCTAAAGGCCCAGAGGATAAAAGTAGCTGGAAAGAGTTAAAAGCCAAAAATAAAACCTTTGAGATGCTTCACCTAGGGATTCCTGAGAAAACAGTAAAAAAATTATCACTAAGAAAAGGGAACCCATAAAATAAATAAAAACTCAAGGTATTAGTTGGTGGATAGGAGGTCTCATCATGATCCAACCTATCATGACCATGGGCATGTAGTGGTATGACACTACCATCTATTTGGTCACCAAACCAGGGTAGTGACTCTTGGTGGCATATACAAGAGAAAGGGGGTATCATCACAAGCCAACCTTCTCATCTCCATGAAATGTTTGTGGATAATGTTGCCACCTCTAGTCAACAAGCCAGGACAATGTCCCTCAACTCTTCCCTTCAATCATAAAAAAGAAAAAAAATCAATGAAGCTAAGAATAAAAGGAAATGAATGGGCTAGGAAACAATGGAATCCATGACAAGGTGCAACTTTCCCTCTACAAAGGCACCCACAGGTAAGATTTACATTTCCCTCTTATCATTGAACCCCATGCCCAAACAATACCCCACACTACCTCATACACATACATGAACTGGATTGGTTCTTACCTGGGAAACACCCCAAAATTAAGGAGGATTAGCCCAATAGAACATCCTGAGACCTTCTGCAAAAATTACTTGTTAAATTGCATAACGTCTTTGAGCATTTGTTTGGGTAAATGGGGGCTTGATGCACATGTTTGGTTAATTTAATTATTATATGTGATTTACATGTTATGATCCCTGTGACTTATGAACCCCTGAATGGACTACTTGTTGTTGCTATAGGACCTTTCTTGGTGGACAAGTACACATGGGTGAATGATTATCTCGAACCTTCATGGGGCTGAAATCCCACAAATGGATGATGTAATCCCAGCCAAGGGAAATACGACATCAAAAATTTATACCAAGAATAAAGAAGGACGTCACCTTGGAGGCACCCTAGCATACCTAGACCCAGAGGGATCTTTCTTTTCCACCTGGACGTTAACCTTTGAGAGCCCATGACATCACCATGATGACCTTGAATGTAATTCATAGCTAGGGTTTTCATTTTGAGGGAAGTTATGAGATAGTTGGCACGTGTGGGCATCATCTAGGGCCTTTGGAGGCCAAACGTTTAGCATCCAGAGCCCAATGTTCTACCTTAGGGGCTCAACGTCACCCTAGAAGGGCATGAATCCACCCTTGGAAGTGTTTTTATATGATAATTAATTTTATTTATGTCTAATTTGAATTTATTTGTAAATTGGCCAGGTCAACCTTTATTTGACTTGAAATTAAATAAAGTTCACCAATTTTGTATAAATAAACAAAAAGTACATTCATTTTTACGTCAAAACTCCTTGTACAAGAGGAGAGGTCTGAAATTTTTGCCCTAGAAGGGATATTGGCTGAAATTGTGAGGTGCACTCTTGTATAAGGCTGAATTTTTGCAAGTTGAATCACTATTGGAAGCTTTTATGGTGATTTTTTCATGGTATTTCATGATTATTCTTGTTACAAGTAGGTAAAATCTGCATTTTTGTCATTTATTGAATGGTTTATGTATGGTTTTATTTGCTCATACAAGATAATGAAATTGCATGATATGACTAATGCTTGAAGTAAGGAACTTAAATCGCTACTTTCTTACTTTCTATTTTCCAAGCTTTTCATTGAATTGATCTAGTAACTAGTGAAACCCTAGAACCCTAGTTTAGTAGCACTTTAAGGTTTGACCTAGTTATTTTTGCCTAAGTTCTTATCCCATAATAAGCCTAAGGAGAGAAAGGTGCTAGGGCCTAGAATTTCCTACACTCTAACATCTTGTTTTCTTGAGGAAAATGCATAAGGGGACTTAGTTACTACTTCTCCTATGCATTCCTCTCAGACTTTTGTGCACTATCAAACTTTGATTTGCAGCCTTAGAAGAAGTTGTCCAATTGACTCCATAATCCCTAGAAGGCACTAGTTCTAGCCTCTCTCTTATTGAAGGATTGATTAACCACTCAAACTCTCTACCTTGAATATTTTGATAACCTCTACTAACCCTAAACTAGACTAATTCTTTAGCTAACTTTCTGTTGTTGCAAATCACTGCTACAACCATACTAATTCATGCTAATTTGCAGCATTCACCTACATAACATGCACCTAGATCACTCAGAAATTGCTTGTGACAATTGCCAATCAATCTACTAGATAAATGTTAAGTTTACATGGTGTTTCCTTGCAAATTTGAGCACTAGAATTTGTTTTAGTTACAAAATATTTCTACAATCATCTAACTGCAGCAAATTCTCTGCAAAAGTGACATTTAGTGCTAGCTAGACATTACCAAATTTGCTTGTGACAATTAATTATAATTCTACCTAGTTAAAGCTACATTTTCTTGTCCTTTTCAAACAATTTCAAGGCATATTTGTTGCGGTTGTTACAAAATACTTATTGATGTTGTAAACTATTACATTGCTGCAATTTTATATCAGCTAGCCTATTTTTTGAAGGTTCATGGTCTTAAGAAGCATTGACATCAATTTTTTTACTTGAAAGATCCCATATTTTCTTTGTTGTCTTGTTCTGGGAAGGTACACTCCATTTTTACCGTTGCTTCGTCCCTTAAATACCTTAAGAACATTTTGACTTGAGTGACCAGTGAGAGGGGGATTTTCTTGCATCCTTGCCTTAGTATTATCACCCCTTTAGGTCACCCGAGACATCTCCCTTGGGGTAACTTTGAAATACTCCTAAACAGAAAGGGGTTTCCTATTAAGGTGACAATGATAGGTCACCCCCTATTACAACAATATTGCATTCACTTGCCTTAGGATTTGGGCAAGGACAGATTGTGCGATAACATTTTGGCCCCATTGTCGAGGAACACTGAGTCAATATTCCTCAAAGACACTTTTTCGGTAAGCCTTTATCCAAATCCTTATTTTCACAAATGTTACCTGGAGACTCCACTGAGGGTGATTCCAATTTCCCTCATCCCTTTGATAATCCTTAAGAGTATATCTGGCGACTCCACTAACCTTTTCCAAGGTGCCACCTTACTCTAAATTTTGTGATATTTCCAAGTTATGGGATCATGGCATCCTGGGAACAAGTGTATCTGACTATTGATTTCAAAAGTTTTCAAGGATACCCACATTATTTTGATGAAAAATTGTTAAACAACTCTCCAAGATTCGGAGGCCTCCCAATTACTCACATTGTATAATTCTTGAAGTATATAAGTGAGATAGAATTGGAAGGGGACGATGTTCTGGTAAAATTGTTCATACTTTCTTTTCCATCTTTTTTGCAAGATTGGTTTAAGGGTTGTTGTGAAGTTAGGGGTATATTATCTTTCGTAGACCACATCAGTAGGTTTATTGATTTTTTCAAACCATAGTTCCAGACATATGAAGATGCCCTTCAAAATATCATAGTAGCCCTAGAGGATGAAGGATTCACCACTCAGATTGTGCAAGATCTCAAGGATGTGTACCATTCTCAATACCAAGAATCCTCTGATATATAAGGATACATTTATGAAGAAACTTGTCAATCCCTTGAAGAGAAACAAGATTTTTCCCATGATTAGATAGAATGCAATAAATATTTAACTAAATAAGTGAATTATGAGGATGAAGCATTAGTATTTGCTCCTTCGTTCGATGAAGCTCTCCAAGATCCTATCTTTCCTACACAAGATGAAGAGAATGATGTGAGTCATTTTCCTTTCCATTTTTTTGATGACACTTTATTCTATGATTCAGAAGGTAAATAAGTAAAGGAACCTTTGGAAGAGCTAGGTCCTTTATTTTCTAATGAAGACATGATTAAAGAGATGAGTTTTGGGGATGATGTACTGGACCTTTTTCCATTTGATGAAGTCATACAAGCCATTGACGCTCCTGCACAACAAGAAGTGAATAAGGTAAGTTATTTTCCCTTCCAAGATTTTGATGATGCTTTATTTTATGATCTGGAAAGTGAAGAAGTACTAGAAGAGCCCTTGGATGCATTAAATCCTTCATGTTATGATAAAGGTAGTGACATGGTTGATAATATTGATGAGTTCATACATGTTGGAAGATGTAAGTGGGATGTGATTGGTTCTAATGAGGATCCCATTTATGATATGGAAGGATATCTTAGAATGTTTCCTTTACAACAAGCATATGATATTCCTAATAATTTTTATGTTTGGCAACAAGATCATGATATAATTACAGAAGTTTTCCAAGCACCCAAGGATGACCCAATGCAATGTTATCCTAATGATTTTCAGTCATACCTTGAGGAATTTGATGAGTATTCCTTTGAGAACTTGGATTTATTCTATGAAGAAGATATCAACTGTCGTTGTGCTTAAATTTTGATAAAGGTGAGGACGTTGCTTTCCTAAAGAAGGATACTTGTGACAAGGTTGTCCAATCCCCTTAGACTACTTTACCTCGTTATGTCAATAAGGGTAGAGTTGGGAAACATGTCCCTTGTCTTGAGTTTTCTCCGGAGCAAATCCTTCTTTTAGAATCCAAGGGTAGGTTGAATACCTTAAGAAAAAGCTAATTGTCTCAGTCTTTCATCCTTCCCTTAAGAAATTGTTAGTCATCCTCTAGGTTCTTACTAGTCCTTTCCTAGACCTCAGGATGTGATGACGTCCAAGGTAGCTAACCTTCAGACTCTTTGATTCAATCTTTTGACCCTTTGATTTTTCACGATCCCTTTCTAAGATGGATTGAGCATTTTCCTAGAAGTGTGACTTGGCATAATTTTTTCCCTCCCTCTCGCCTCCATGAGCTAGACTTTATGATTTCCGATGATGTGATACATGTTCTAACTCATGTTATTTTTGTGCTTGACTTGTCATTGTTTTGGTTTATGATGAAGCACATAGGCATTTATTATGAGATATTGCTAGGATATTTTCACTGGTTATTTGAATACACCTAGCATTCAACCAACAGGTAAGTAGAGGTAGGTAGGCATTTGCATCCATTGTATATACCATTTGCATATCATGTTAGCATTTTTGTAGTTACATTTCACATATAATTTTTCCTCACTTGTATATATGAATGCTCATGATCATATTCTATATTAGATATGCTCTCTATTTTATTTTATCATATATGAACAAGGGGTGATATCACCACCCTAAGGATTACTAATGCATTTTGTTGAGATTTAGTAGGAACATGTCATACCAGAGATGTTAAGGTTCTCATGTGCTCTACGATGAGCACATGTCCCTGAGTTGGAGCCAGATGTTATCCCCTACCCTAGGGATAACTAAGGAGATCATGTCTCGAGGCCCACATGTCCTAGACATGGAGTGTCGAGAATCAGATGACTTGAGCATGGCCCCAAAGGACCCCTCTTTTCTTCAGTGCAGCCCATTTATTGACAACATTGGTATCCATCCCACCAGCCTGGTCATTAAGTAGCAGTAAGTCTTAATCCATGAGGTAATGAGTCCGAGTATCATGGTATGTGTCACTCTGATTCTTGAAGCACTTAAATATGTTTCATTGGATTCTCCTTCATTTCATAATGTTTTCTTGGTAATTATGCTCTTTAACCTTTTCATACCTGGAAGGGTGACATGATGCCCTAGTAAGTTGATATCCATTTAGGATGGGTTACCACTAGGTGGGTCTATGAAAGGTTATCGTCCATTCCCTCCATACTTACCACTTTCCATATTTATTCCTCTCATTTCCCCCCTACCTTTGTTCGGGCATTGGGATTTCCCACACTAGGAAGGGTTGTACCTTGCCTTGTGGGAAGAAGGGGCTAAAGGCCTAGAGGGTAAAAGTAGACCTTTGAGATGCTTCACCCAGGGATTCTTGAGAAAGCAATAAAAAGCTTCTAAATAAGAAAAGGGAACCCATAAATTAAATAAACACTCAAGGTATTATTTGGTGGATATGAGGTCTCATCATGAGCTGGCCTATTATGACCATGGGTATGTGGCGGTATGGAACAACCATCTATATGGGAATCAAACCAGGGTAGTGACTCTTGGTGGCATAGCCAAGAGAAAGGGGGTCTCATCATGAGCCATCCTTCCAATCTTTGTGAAATGTTTGGGGATAACGCTGCCACCTATGGTCACCAAGCCAGGACAGTGTCCCTCAAATCTTCCCTTGAAACATAAAAAAAAATATCAATGAAGCTAAGAATAAAAACAAATTAATGGGAGAGGAAACAATGGAATCCATGACAAGGTGCAACTCACCCTCTACAAAGGCACCCATAGGTAAGATTTACATTTCCCTGTTATCACTCCACCCCATGACCAAACACTACCCCACACCACCTCATACACTTACATGACCTGTATTGGTTCTTACCTAGGAAACATTCCAAACTTAAGGAGGATTAGCCCAATAGAACATCCCGGGACCTTATCCAAAACTAACTTGTTAAATTGCATAACGCCTTTGAGCATTTGTTTGGGTAAAGGGGGGTTTGATGCACATTTTTGGGTAATTTAATTATTGGATGTGATTTACATGTTATGATCCATGTGACTTATGAACACTTGGAGGGCATACTTGATATTGATGCAGGACCTTGCCTGGTGGACAGGGACACATGGGGGAATTATTAGCTCGGAACTTCATGGGGATGAAAGCCCACAGATGGATGATGTAACCCCATCCAGGGGAAACAAGACATCATATATTTTCACTAGGAAGAAAGAAGGACATCACCTTAGAGGCACCTGACAAACCTAGATCCAGGGGGATCTTTCTTTTCCACCTGGGCGTCGATCTTTGAGATCCCATGACATCACCATCATGACCCTGGATGTCATTCAGAGCCAGGGTTTGCATTTTGAGGGAAATTGTGAGTTAGTTGGCACATGTAGGCATCATCCAAGGCCTTTGGAGGCCAAACCTTCAACATTTGGAGTCCAAATTTCCACCTTAGGGGCTCAACGTCACCCTAGAAGGGCACAACATCACCCTTGGAAGTGTTTTTAGATGCTAATTAATTTTATTTATGTCTAATTTGAAATTATTTGTAAATTGGCCAGGTCAGCCTTTATTTGACCTGAAATTAATTAAAGGTCACAAGTTTTGTATAAATAAACAAAAAGTACATTCTTTTTTACATCACAGCTCCTCACATAAGAGGAGAGGAATGGAATTTTCTCCCTAGAAGGGCTATTGGCTGAAATTGTGAGGTGCACTCTTATATAAGGCCGATTTTTTGCAAGTTGGATCAATCTTGGAAGCTTTTATGGCGATCTTGCATGGTATTTCATGATTATTCTTAGCGCAAGTAGGTAAAATATGCATTTTTGTCATTTATTGAATGGTTTTATTTGCTCATACAAGATTATGAAATTGCATGATATGCTTAATTCTTGAAGTAAGGAACTTAAATTCCTACTTTCTTACTTTCTATTTGCCAAGCTTTTCATTGAATTGATCTAATAACTAGTGAAACCCTAGAGCCCTAGTTTCCTAACACTCTAAGGTTTGACCTAGTTATTTTTGCCTAAGTTCTTATCCCATAAGAATCCTAAGGAGAGAAAGGTGCTAGGGCCTAGAGTTGCCTACACCCTAACATCTTGATTTCTTGAGGAAAATGCATAGGGAGACTTAAGTTACTACTTCTCCTATGCATTCCTCTTGGAATTTTGTGCACTATCAAAATTTGATTTGCAGCCTTAAAAGAAGCCCTCCACTTGACCCCATAAGCCCTATAAGTCTCTAGCTCTAGCCTCTCTCTTATTGAAGGATTGATTAAACACTCAAACTCCTTACCTTGAAGCTTTTGCTAACCTCTACTAACCCTAAACTAGACTAATTCCTTAGCTAACTTTCTGTTGCTGAAAATCACTGCTACAACCATACTAATTCATGCTAATTTTATGCATTCACCTACATAACTTGCACCTAGCTCACTCAGAGATTGCTTGTGAAAATTGCCAATCAATATACTAGATAAATGCTAAGTTTACATGGTGTTTCCTTGCAATTTTGAGCACTAGAATTTGTTGTTGTTACAAAAGATCGATGAAACCATCTAAATGCAGCAAATTCTCTGGAAAAGTGACATTTAGTGCTAGCCAGACATTGCCAAATTTGCTTGCGAAAATTAATTATTATTCTGCCTAGTTAAAGCTACATTTTCTTGTCTTTTTCAAGAAATTTCAAGGCATATTTGTTGCAGTTGTTACAAAATACTTATTGTTGTTGTAAACTATTACATTGCTGCAATTTTATATCAACTGGCCTATTTTTTGAAGGTTCATGGTCTTAAGAAGAACTAACATCATTTTTTGTACTTGAAATCTCCCATATTTTCTTTGTTGTCTTGTTCTGGGTAGGTACACTCCATTTTTACCATTGCTTCATCCCTTAAATACCTTAGGAACCTTTTGACTTGAGTGACCAGTGAGAGGAGGATTTTCTTGCATCATTGCCTTAGTCTTATCATCCCTTTAGGTCATTGGGGACATCTCCCTTGGGGTAACTTTGATATATTCCTAAACAGAAAGGGGTTTCTTATTAAGGTGACAGTGATAGGTCACCCCCTGTTACACCAATATTGCTTTCACTTTCCTTGGGATTTGTGCAAGGAAAAATTGTGCGATAATAGGAACAATAACAAATTTATTACAGCCTTGTCAATACAAAGTAAACCTGTACACCTATAATGCATACAGTCTATTATGGATCAGGTTTTTCTTCCTCCACCCAATATATCTCTTTCCTGCCCTTTGTCTGTAGTCCTAGAGTGACACTAAGTGTCTATATTCCTTCTCGGTCTGGTTACCTGTGCTAAATCATATGCAAAGGAAACCTTTATTCTGTTGTTCTAGATGCAGTTTTCCCAGGGCCACACTGGCTATTCTGCTCACTATGTTCTGTGTGCCTTCGTGCGCCTCCTCACATGTTTGAATGACTAGAATGCTAGGTGACTTTACCTTTCCTTTTCCCTTATCTTAGGTTTTGTGTGTGAGCCCTCAACATCATGGAAGATCCCAACCATTGGATCTTTTACAAGATCAATGGATGGGACTTATTCTTTCATTGACCCAACTTAAAGTCTCACTTTTATCTTTCCTCGCTAATTTTCTTAATAGCCTAATAATCTTCATCAACTTGATTTCCTACAGAGACATCATAGTATATGGATCCTTTAAACTAATCATCTCCATGTATCTCTTTAAAAATGATTAGACAAATAGTAATCCATATGCCAATTTATTGATTTAAGTTTACATACGCCATCTCGAATATACCGTTCTACCAAAGGTACATCAAACTTGAATTTTGGAAAATAAGGATCTTATTTATTGCAATAATATTGATATGATCAACCTAATTTAGTAATTATTGCTTATCCATGTGGTAGGGATAGTAACTAAGTTATGGATACGTCACAAAATCACCTTTGTAAATGAGTCTATAACCATCCATTCTTCAAGTTGTTGAACCATTGATGTTGTCTAGGCATGGTGATCAAGTGATACTATTACTTCTCCATGTGGTAAGGATAGTAACTAAGTTATGGGTATGCCACAAATTGATAGAGCAAAGAAAATTCAACATGTAAGATTCTACAAATAAGCTATATACAAAATCACCTTTGTAAATGAGTCTATAACCTTCCATTCTTCAATTTGTTGAACCATTGATGTTGTCTAGGAATGGTGATCAAGTGATTTGATGATCAAGATGATCCTTTATTTTTTTAATGAAATAGTCATGATATTAGCAAAGAGATAAAATGACAAACCAAATAATTTTTTCCCAAACTTAGGAGACTATAGATCTGCTAGTGTTTTATGCAACTATAATTGATTTTTTGCAAGATATTGGATTGCATAAAATAGAGTGTAGTAAGTATTTTCCAACTGATTGAAATGAAGAGAAAACTCATTTGAAGGATAAGTAAAAAATCCTTGATCAATTTCAACTGTGATATTTGGATAATATATCCTTGGAATAGCAATCATATGATTTTACATGGTGTTGGCACATAGGGGGAAGACCTGGGATTAATCATTCAAATACCAACAAAACCCTTAGATACTAGCCCTTTTGGAATCACCTGCAAAGAAAGTGAAGTCTCACCCTAGGCATCTAGAGGGGATGAAAGAAACAAGGTTCTATTGTGTTGAGGGGACCATTCGGGTCCTTTACTTATGTGTGTAGTACTACATAGCTAACAGTTAATTTTTTACAAAACATAATCTATGCGTAACATTACAACATCATATATGATCCATACATTCAGCATAACCAGAAAGAAACATATATTGCAGACACATCATAACACAAAGATTTACGTGGTTCACCCAATTTGGGTTACGTCCACAATGACTGAATTCTTATATTATTCATTAATATCTTTCTTACAACTACACACTGCACTAAAAGACATGCAACGGTAATATCATTCCAAACCTGCCTAGTCGTTCTGTTGTAGTGAGAGTTCACTCCTCAGTCATACTACATATTTCTTCCTTCACTCAACTCCCTTACCCAAAAAACATTCAAAACATACATGCACCATTACACACCCTCCTCATTATTTCCTTTCTTACATATTTATACGTACCAATAGGGATAAACCCATTACAAAAGTGCACAAAGTGTCCCCCAAAACTTGTTACAAAAGTGGAAAAAATATCCCCAACCCCCACGATTTATAACCGTTTTCCACCTTTTGAGTGTTGCTCCGTCGCGCTCCTTGGTGTCTGCTCCCGTCGCGCACTCTAGTCCATATTCTACTTTCTTTTTTCCGTTCGACTTAATTTTGGTGCAAATCCCAAAACTTATCTAAAATTCCTCTCCAACACACCCCCAAGACTCACCCGTGGCTCGTCCTGAGCCACTCAGACTTGTTTCTAGTGTGCCATGAATGCATAGAAGTTTGCCTTCATTTTCATGGTATTTTCCTTGACCTCTGATTCCTTTTGAAAAATTTGATCGACTTTTTTTATTGTCACTCTATCCTACACCTTCTCGACACCTTCTTCAAATTCCTATTTGATGAGTCCTTGAGTCGATGTGAGGGTCATTGTCACTCTATATGGTTATTCTTGAAAAACTTCTATTTGATGGGTGTGACCTTGCTTCTCCACCCAAAGATGATTCATTTTTTAATACAACATGCGATTTTCATAAATCACAATTACCACCTCTACTGGTGGAAATATGCCCATTGCTACTTGTAATATCTGCACCTTTCCTTGCGCAGTATAAATCTTTTGATTTATCTCATTTTGGACCTTGACTTCATCCAATTGTGTCCAAACACCCATATTTTTTGTATATAGTTGTGTGCACTCTACTTCTAGATTTTTTATGATGTCGACCGTTGTGGTCATAGTTTTCTTCCTTATATTGCTCTCTTTAGGTGGTGTACTTGGTGTTATGCATGCTTCTAGATCCACTATGTGTACACAGAATCCATGAATGGCTTCACTTGTGTTAGTAATTTTCTCTTCCACTGGGGCCTCCTTCTCGACCTACGCTTTTGTTCTTGATAGACCCGTTCGAATTCTTGTTACATTCATTCTACTTTTTGAGCGGCCTCGTCACACTCTTGTTTGAATTTGTTGTATTATGTCTCTAAGGCCACATTTTATGTTGTGATATTTTCTAGCTCAGTAGATGTCTTCTCAGTGCATACATTTAGATTTTATGTTGTGCCCATCTGTAGCTCTTGTAACACATCCATTGGTAGTTGAGATAGAACTATATCTATGTGACCTAATGCCATGGCCTTCTCTTGCATCTCAATCATGGGGAACTCGAATGCCCCTGGAGCTATATTTATTAGCCTTATCCCCCCTACGACGACCAAGGACTGGGATATTGTTGGCCCTACCTCTCACATCTTGGTAGTGTTGGTTGTTGGTTCTTCATATGTTTGTCACCCTGGTGCAATATTTGCGGCTTCTAATAGTTTTCACAATTCTTCCGTTTGTGCCTACATTCATTTTTTCATCTCTTCATTTTGTTGGGATGCATGTTGAAATGCATCATCAATGACTTATTTTATCTGGTCACCTATATTCTCCAAGTATTCCTCTGTTAGTTCCTGAATAATGAATTCCTTAACGACTTTGTGCTTGGGCCATTGATATCCATATAGTCATATCTCTGTCTCTTTTATCTTTTGGTCATTGCACGGTGTTGGAGGGGGCGATGGATCCTTTGGCCCCTTCCCTTTGTCCTGGTCCCCTTATTCTTCCTCTTCCTTCTCAACGTCATATATTTCCTGGATTGGCTGTGCCAATGGCTCTATCTCTATAGGTGGAATATTCCACTCTTCGTCCCAATCATCCATGATGTTTCCCATCTCTTCTTCTGTCAGTCTGTATTGTGTTGGAAACCACTGTTGGTTTGGGTGTTTCTTAACCCGAATGTACAAGTGGAGATGCCCTAACTTAAACCATGCCACTTCCTTATATGCCTCGACTACCTGAGGTAGTATACATGGGGTCTTTTCTATGCTATCTCTGACAACTTCCTTGTAGATATAGAATGCAACATTAGTGTCCATTTGGAACGCCTTATGTGTAGTGTACTAGAGATTATGATAACGTGAGGCTAAGAAAGGCTTCTCCTCTAGGCTAAAAAACTGACCATTGTTCGACTCTCTCCATCCTTCTAGTGCTATCAAGATCAATAACCAAGAGTAGTGGAATTTTTTTCCCTTGTCCTGCACTTCCTCGCAGTCAGTCAAGAATTGGTAAAAAAAATGTTTCCCAGTTCATTTAGATACCCTCTACACATTGTTCTATGACCACTATAATCAATGTTGGGACTTGATATTTTCTACATTTCCTTAATAATTTATAGGATAAGGCTTGCATCACAAACCTTACTATTGGGTTTCTTATGCTAGCGAAGTTCAAACCACGTTGTCCTAGAAATGTGTGAAAATTTTCTTTCATTATCTCAGTGAGAGATTTCTCCTTCTTCTTATCGAAAAAATCTGATGCAAGGTCCAATCCCTTCGACGAAAGACTTGTAATGTGAACTATCAAATAAATATCAATGGATATTGGCATTTCTAGCCATAGATATCCTTCGTGCACACAACTTAGCAACATTTTCATGCATGCGGTGATCTCCTGGATTCGTCCAAAACTGCAGTATGTCAAACAGGTTAAGAAGACCTACTTTTTGCAACCCCCTAGCCCACACCTGTGGTTCTATGATGATCATATGGGTCTTGGAACTAATGAATTTGATCAGGAACTTACTGATTATAAGCTCTGAAAAATTATTTTTATCGGTGATATAATGGTCGGCATACTTCAGAGATGGTGTCATACCTAACATATCCCCTTCTATTATGATGCCTTCTGGGATCGATGGCTCAACTAATCGATACCTAGCCTCTTTCGAAAAATGGACATGTGTCACTGACAAATTTATTGGCGACATATAATTCCTAGTAAATCGTTTGGTTGAAGATGAAGCTTCCTATGTTTCTTCGACTACTTGCAGTGTTGCAGGCTAGCTACATAGTTTCTTCGGTATTGAGGCCGATGTTGTTGCTACCTTAGGTACCATCTTCCTCTACAACATTGTTTTCAACTATTGCCTAGTTCTGGAAATTTGTTATGGTTTTAGGTTCTGTAACTTCAGCTTCTTTGACTGTGCAATCTTCAACTATTTATGGAGAACAATAATTGGTCATTGGTCCTTTGTGTGCTTTTCTACTTCATTTCCAGCTGTATTTTCCTTTCGCGCCTAATTTTTTCGTCTAATCCACTAATGATTTTCATTCATTACTTTCTTTTATTGCTCCATCACTTCGTATCTTCGACGAATTGTCTCTTCGATTTTGTAATCGGTCATATCTCCTACAATTAATGTTATGTCGTGCCACTAATTTTCCATCATGATAACTCTTTATTGCACGTCTTGTCATGGTGTGTGTTAAATTCTCTTAGTTGTCATTTACACAGTCTCAATTTTTCTATGCAATCTCTTCCTTCCATGGAATCATGTTTTATTTGTCTATGTTTCCTTCAATTTCCTCTTCTTCTTATCTTCTATCGATTCTTGCTCTTCCTCTTTACTCACTAACCTAAACTTTTCTTTGTTTGTAACTTCTGACCTCTTCCCTTAACCTGTTTCATACTTTTTCTTGTTTTTTATTTCTTTTTCTATCTTTTCCTTCCTAAAGTACACTATGATACAATTTTAAATTGTGCATCTCCTCTAGTGCACGGAAGGTCGGTCGTCCCTATACAGTTTTAGTCGGCTCCCATTCACTAGTCCTTCCACGAATTTTCCATCCAACTGATATAGTTGAACAACACATGCATAAATCATATATTTGATCATGTATGGTCCTAGACAGTGCATCCCGAACTTCCCTGGGTGTTGTAAGAACTTGTTGTCATAAAGCAATACTAGATCTCATGTCTGGAACTCTTCTACTTGATATGTATATCGTTCCATGCCTTTTCTCGTGCCTTTTGTTATTGTTGATGGAAGCATGCAATAAAGTGATATTCCTCTAGTATTAGTAACTATGATATCCTTTCTTCTACTATGTCGGAATCTGTAAGGTCTATCATCGCCGCAATGCACAAACTTGGTACAGAAAATTCCATGGAAATGATTGCTTCTTGACTGAATGCTAATTTAAAGGGTGTATGTCCTGTCAACTTCTTTCTTGTAGTTATGTAATCCCATAGTACTGCAAGGATCCTTAAATCCCAGTCATATCTCCCTATGTTTCACACCTTAGTCAGTGCATTCTCCAGTATCTTGTTGAAGACCTCCACCATTCCATTTGCTTGTGGGTGATATGGAATTCTATTTCGATGTTGTATATGGAACCCTTCTGTTAGCACTATAATTTTCTTGTTCATAAAGTGAGTCCCCTGGTCACTCATAAGTATTTTAGGACACCCAAAACTTGTAACTATGTTCTCAAATAAGAATCGTCCAGTTGTCTCCACGTTGCAATCTATAACTGGTTCCGATTTTGCCCATCTTGTCAAATAGTCTATTGCAGTAATTATGTATCTGGCTCATGTTTTTCTTGTTGGTGGGTTATTTGGTCCGACAAAATCCACTGCCCATTTGTCAAATGCTTGTAAGGTAACTTATGGATTCAAGGGTATCTCATCCCTTCGTGAAGGTTTTCCTACTCTCTGACAAATGTCACAGCTCTGGAAATATTCGTGTCCTTATGGAGAGTAGGCCACCATAGCCTTGCGCAAAATATATTTTGCACTGTCACATTTCCTATATAATTTCCTCTTGTAATTACACCATGTGCTTATGTTAAAATCATGGGTCTTTTGTGTTCTAGCACACATCTTCATAGTATTCCATCTATTCCTAACTTATATAAGTTTCCCGTGATCAATTGGTAATCGACTGATCTGACCACTAGTTGTTTCTTCTGGGCTACTGTAATATCGGATGGAGCCACTCCTGTGCTTAAGTACTTGACAATTTATGAAAACTGATCATCTACTATCTTGACCAAAAACAATTGCGCATCTCGTAAGCTATCGTATAGGTTACCTGCATTCTCTCCTGTCAGAATCCGCGACAAATGGTATGGTACTGCATTCAGTTTTCCTAGCTTCACAATAACTTCAAAATCATACTCCTAGAATAATAACAACCATCTATAGATCCTCCCCCCAACATTGGTTTTTTCACTAGATATATGAGTGCAGAATGGTTTATATACATCTTGAAGTGGGATCCTAATAGATAATGTTTGAAATTCTACAAAGCATACACCATTTACAAGCCTTCCCTTTCTTTCATCATGTAATTTTTCTTAGCAGTCAACAACTTCCTACTAGCAAACACAATTAGATGATCTAACTCACCTTCCCCACGTTGGGATAATACTACACTGATCGCTATTGATGATACGCCCACATGGACGTGAAACTCTTTTTGCCAATCTAGGAACACCAGAATGGGCACAACTACTAACTTATGTTTCAATACATCCAAACCCTTCTGATAGTCTTCATTCAACTTAAACTTAGCTTGTTTCTTCATTAACTTCTCCATTGGGGTTGTAATATGCACATATCCTTTAATAAATTTTCGATAGTAACCTGTATGACCCAATATTGTTCTCAATTGTCGCACTGATTCAGGTGGTGGAAAATTAACAATTATTGTTATCTTGGTCAGATCAACTAACAAACCTTTCTTTCTTACCACATGGCCTAACAATATCCCAAATGGTGCACCAAAAATACATTTCTTCAAATTTAATAAAATCTGATATTTCCTACATCTATCCAGCATCAACCTTAGAGTTTCTATGTGATATTTCAACATGATAAATATAGTCTAGTCATCTAGGTATACTTCAAGAAACTAATGAATAAAATCCTTAAATGTTGCGAAAACTACTCTATAAAACATGGTAGGTGCATTCTTTAACCCAAATGACATCATTGTGTACTAGTAGCTTCCCCATTCCATCACAAATGTTGTCTTATGTATTTCTTATGGAATAATCTTGATCTTATGGTATCCTGAAAAATTTGTCGGTGAACGAGTAGGTCTCATGTCATCCCATGTTTTCCAATACTTCATCTATAAAGGGGGTCAAGAATGGGTCATGCAAGTAGGCATCATTCATTTTTCTCAAGTCTACAAAAATTCTAATACCCCCCTCCTTCTTATCTTGAACCACCATTGAACTTATCTATTCAGATTCTGTGACGACCTCAATTATACCAACTTCTATCATCCTATCAGGTTATGCTTTCAATTTTTCCTTATAATTTGGATTTAACCTGTAAGGTCTCTGTCTCACTAGTTTAGCATATGGTTTCATTGGAATCTTCCTCTCGCCTAATTCTCCAGCTATCCCCTTCATCTTTGAAAAGGTGGTTGGAAAAATATCTTGATACTCATGCAATAAGTCTGCAATATTTTCCATGGTCTCATCATTCCAATAATCCCCAATGTTTGCAAATTTTGGCTTCTCCTCCATGACAATGTTCACTTTGCACACTCCTAAGGGATTTTCATATGTGTCATAATGAAGTGTTGGACCCACTATGTCGTGCTCCCCTTCAATTTATGATGCATGTACATTTCTTGGGTCGTCTTTTTCTTTTTCATCCTCGGTAATGTTATAACATTCCAATAATTCATGAGATGTCACAAACTCTCTATGCACAATATATGTAGGTACTAATTCTACTTGTCCTTCTTCCATAAATATTTTGCCTCTAATGAATTGTAAGGCCGCATCAACTAAAGGTGACTCAACTTCAAAATTAAATGTTACCTTAAATTTTTGGATGAGATCTTCCCAAGTCGTCGTTCCTCTGCGCACTTCTAGCTCTAAGTACCAATTCCTAGGAACTGTTTCCAGTGTATGTATGAACCTGTGCGTCCATTCTTTCTTTGGCACTTGCTTCCAAATTTTCATAAATCATGTCACATGATCTTTCAGATCCCTCATGCCTATATCCTTGGGAATATTATCCTTTGTTCCAAACTTGATTTGCATTAAATTTTTTCAGTGTTTCCAATCCTCTATCCAATCATAAATCATGCCGCATGATCTTTCAGATCCCTCATGCCTATATCTTTGGGAATATTATCCTCTGTTCCAAACTTGATTTGCATTAAAAAAATTCAGTGTTTCATATGCGTCATAATCAAGTGTTGGACCCACTATGTCGTGCTCCCCTTCAATTTATGATGCATGTACATTTCTTGGGTTGTCTTTTTCTTTTTCTTCCTCGGTAATGTTATAACATTCCAATAATTCATGAGATGTCACAAACTCTCTATGCAAAATATATGTAGGTACTAATTCTACTTGTCCTTCTTCCATAAATATTTTGCCTCTAATGACTTGTAAGGCTGCATCAACTGAAGGTGACTCAACTTCAAAATTAAATGTTACCTTAAAGTTTTGGATGAGCTCTTCCCAAGTCGTCATTCCTCTGTGCACTTCTAGCTCTAAGTACCAATTCCTAGGAACTGTTTCCAGTGTATGTATGAACCTGTGCGTCCATTCCTGCTTTGGCACTTGCTTCCAAATTTTCATAAATCATGCCACATGATCTTTCAGATCCCTCATGCCTATATCCTTGGGAATATTATCCTCTATTCCAAACCTGATTTGCATTAAATTTTTTCAGTGTTTCCAATCCTCTATCCATTCCTTGTGGGTTTCCCACCATCTTGTTGGGGTCGCTCTCAGTGCAACATCTAATGCTAACAACCTTTTCTTTTTAGGTATCTGCAGCTCGAATTCGTTAAAAAAAAAACTTACCTTAGTTAATCCATCAAACATTGGTGTATTGTTTATCTCTGTTCTGATCCAGTGAAAAGAATGGGTAATGCGCACGCAACTTCTGGTCAATACTTCATGAAACCGGTGTTGCTAGTGTTCAAGTCCTTCCTCCGAGTCTGATGCACAAGATCTTATGCTTCTCCAACTAAGCGCACCATCTGTAGTGGGATTAACGTAGCCATCCATGAATGTTATCATATTATATAAGTTATCATTTTCCTTTCTTGTGGGCTCCACATATCTTATTTCCTCCATAGGGTCTAATGGCATAGTGACTTTTAAGCCCCCTCCAAAAATCATCTCTCTTTTCTTTAGGTTGATGATCGCTTGATTGTCAAAGGCCCAATCTAGTCCAAGAAAAGTGGGGTATGAATGAATGTTATCCAAAATATCAATGACTTTAAAGTCAGATACACTATTCACTCCATCTATGTTCACATGTACTCTTACCAGTCTCCTGATTGGTATTATCTTATGCTGGTTAGCCAACCTCAACTGGACAATCGAGCAAACTAGCTTCAATTTCCTAATCATTTCCCACGTCTATCTTGGAAGATAATAACTAAATAGGTGGGACCCCATCATGTGAATTATGTTGAAGAATGTCTCTTTTTATCTCAACACTCAGGATTATCTTTTAGAACATCTCCACGTTTCTAAATTTTCTCCAAGGCAAATTGGTAATTAGTTGGTTATGTGCAAATTGAGTTGAGTAAATTAAAGGGTTGTGTAATGGACTTCCTGGTTACTATTGTTGCACTTGTGTTTGGATTTTTATCATGACTCTGGGCATCACTATATTATAGTTGGTTTGCATATGGTAAAGGTTCAAGATTCAACTCTCACACACATTGTTCATGGTTATGATGGTGGACACTAGTTATATTATTATTTTGAGGGAAATTCAATCCTTGCAATTTGGGATTTGTTAGACATATGGTATTATGATCATATTATATGTTACTTAGGATACGTTTTAATGTGGGTGATGTGGTGATCCCCTTGTTATAGCAATGTATATGAAGTATGGTGTTAAGGTTGCATACAACAAGGTGGTAAATCGTTGTTTAATTTGGCAAATTGTGGCCTATTATATGGTTTGTTATGTTAATGTTTTGGGTCCAGTGTATGTCGTGCTCGTACTTGGATTGGTGATCATTTATGTTGGAAACAACGTGCAATTACTACACGTTGATCCAACCATACCCCCAATTCTGCCACCCTCCTTGGTTCAAATTGTGTTTGGATTGAGCTGTGGTTACTCCGTGTTGCTCAAATTTTGGAGAAAATAACGGAGTTGTTGGTTTTTCCTTTGCGTTTTCCACAACAGGTATGATTTTCTTGTCTTCCATTCATTATGCACTCTGCTCCAAGGTAAAATAGATAGTTGGCTCTTATATTTTTCTTGTTGGATGCTTTCTTTCTAAAGTTACAGTGGCGAATATGTATGCTATGTTTGTGCAAGTTGGTTGGCATGTTGTAAATGGTTTATGGTTCCTTTCATTTTGAATTTCTGGGTTATGGTTGTGCAAATGATATTGTTGTTCCATGTCATAGTTAAGCACTCTAGTTTCAGGGTTGTTGATAATAGATTGGTTATGATACTCCATTTTTGGGACTGGTTATGGTAACTGTGGTATGCTATGA
This sequence comes from Picea engelmannii, assembly GCA_009831015.1. Classification (NCBI taxonomy): domain Eukaryota; kingdom Viridiplantae; phylum Streptophyta; class Pinopsida; order Pinales; family Pinaceae; genus Picea; species Picea engelmannii. The sequence continues at coordinate 277,919 of ML795222.1, read as the reverse complement.
CTCTTTGTTTCTCTCCTTCTGCAATTTCGAAATGGGTTTACCTCCATTAATAGCGATGGTGTTTTGGTTGTGATGGGTTATGTTTCTTGATGTGCCACATAGTCATAGGGGAATTTTCGGCTTTTGTTATATCTTTCCCCATATAAATTGTTATGTTCGGCCTGTGGGTGTTGTTTGCGACCCTGTGTGGTCTGAGGGAACTGTTGTTATGAATGAAATGGAGAAACAAGGTTTTGGTTCCCCCCCAGGTGTCTACTACGACCTAGTATGAAGTTATGTGACAGTTGGTTGGGTGAATGTGAAGCTTGGTTCTTGTTCTACAATTGGTTTTTATATGGTGGCACTGTCGAAATTCCTCCAACAGTCTTAAATGTATATGAGGGAAATTTTTTTGCGGCACTTTGGATTCGACTGTGTCATAGTTTGTAATGATGCTGTTAGAGTTTTGGTTGTATAACCTTCATTAACTAATACTCTCTCCCTCTGGTCAGACCTGACTCTCTTTGGCTCGGTGGTTGTAAACACATGCTAGAGATTTAATTTGAGTTTGGTTCTGATTGTATAGTGAGTAAAACTGTTACTTGCATCGTTGGTTGTGTTACCCATGAGTGTTTTTGGTCGATTTTTATTGGTGGATCATTGGTGAATAAAGCCACTAGACCTTTGAACTCAGTCTGTCACATGACAAGAATTGCAAGGTTAACATTAACCTTATGTCAAATTATGGTTGGCATAGATTGCACTCCATCATGCCCTTAGTTGGTCTAGGTTTTGTTACTGGGATAACTCTGTTGTTAAGTAACATATGAAATTAAATGCTTGCAATTAAAAGGAAACAAATTTTGCAGTGAATGAAGATGGTTATAGTGGTTTTATTTCAATGCTATGATGTTAAATGTGTATGGTTTCATAATTCTTATAGAAATTGGTTTATATTAAAGATTTTATAATGTTTAATTAAATTAAACATAAGAGGCATTTGAATACTTTCAAGCTCTCCTTGTTATATAACTTTTGGATTATGTTATTTTATGTGGAAGTTAAAGGGTTTGTATTGGTTCTTCTCGGCCCTACCTATTGGTTGGAGTAATTGTGCTTTGGATTTTAGACAGTTCCTTTCACCTTATCTCAAGTAATAGATATATGTGTAAAAGAAAAGGAAATCTAGGAATTGTGGGGTGACAATTCTAAGGTTGTTTGTATTTTTGTTTTCTGGGACAGTTGGGTGTTGAGTTTGAATGTTGAACAATTTTTTTTTTTGGAATAATGGCAGTGATGATTCAAATATAATAAATGTCAATTCATCAACAAAACAATAACCATCTCATTCTCAACCATTATGTTACTTTTCGCTTATTACAAATCCCTCACTTTCCTAGATACATTTCAATTTTTCCTGTTTTTTTGTTGTGAATTTCATTAGAATGAAAGGGGTTTCAAAAGGAAGAAGTTGGGCATTGATTGTTGTTTGGATGTTAGTGTGATTGTTTTCTGAAATTGCTTGAACAATACTCATGGTGTTTCCCAACCATTATACCACTTTACACTCATTACAATCCCCTCATCTTCCCAATAGCCCTGTTCGAACAACAATTGATTGGTGATTTTATGGATGGATTTCTTGTGCTTCTGTGGTAAATGATAAGAGCCAACTTTTAATTCTATTTAGGTAGAGTTAATGCATGGATTATTAAGATTTTTTCATGACACGTTTTGGATTATTTCTCCGGGATGAGTTTCTTTAGTAGAGGAAGCAACATGGGCAGAAATGCAAAAAAGTGCAGAAATGCTAATAGCAGAGGAAACTAGCAAAGGTGCCATAGAAGGCCATGGTTCTCTATACATTTTGATGCTAATCCTCAAGAGATAAATCATCTTTTCCAAGATGGTTTCTTCAACCTGATTGGCCAGGGAATTCTACAGCCTCAGCTTGACAAACCTCCTTTTCATCCTAGCCATAATTTTTCGACATTCCAATCCCTCCTCATGTATCAATGAAACTAGAACCACCCGCCAACGATGGTTGGTAAGAGATTGTCCACCAGCCTGTTGTTCACCATCACAGTTGTCCCACTGAATCATTTCCATTACCCCCTCCAACACCAAAAAATCAAGTTTCCCACGTTGATCCTGCTATCTTGCCCGTGCAGTAATCATATGCCAGTAAAAGATTAAAAACAGATGTGCTTGAGTTTGTGTAGGACAAGGGAAAAATAATATCTACCCTCTCTGACTCATCCAAGGAATCTGCCAAATCTGTCTCCTCTCACCTTCATCCTAAGGATGATTGTTCTCATGTTATTAGTGCATTTCAACCTCGAGGCTCTAACCAGTCAAAGGCTGCCATAGAAAAATCAAAAGGGGACAGTAGTGAGAAGAGGTCTAATGCCTCACATAGTTAATATGGATTTTGATGATGATAAGGTTGTTTTATATGTTGAGGAAAGTATTTTTATTTTGATAAAGTTTTAGACAACAAGCATATATTTTGACACTGTTTCGAACAACAAGCATATATTTGAGCATTTTTTATTGGATAGCTTGGATATGATTTTATTTTTGAGGACATGATTATATTACATTATGTTGATATTTATTATTTGAGTATATATATATTTATATATATATGAAGCGAGAGTTACAAGGAGATATTTTTAAATTGAATGATTTGGATATTTGTTATTGTAAAAGGAAATAAATGGGAGTCACAAGGGGTCCCACCTATTTAGTTATTATTTAAGACCCTTATTTATATATTATTATTATTTATTTGTCTCAAAAAAATTAGTTAAGTTAATTTAACTTAACTAAAGAAAGGTAGTTGAACTACCCTAATTTATTGAAGAGGGATAAAATCTCAATGAGATGAAGAGACAAAGGGATAGAATAGAAGGAGAACTACAACCATAGGGTTTTCTCCATACTAGTGATATATTTTAAACTTTCAACCATTCAGAGTTTACTAGAAAGATTAATCCTCTCGATGACAACAGGGTCTTATTGAAGGCAGCCAGATTCAAAAACCGAATCCATATTTCAATAACTTGTTTTAAAGGTGTATAATTTATCTTTGACAATATGTGTATTTTTGTTTGTGCATGAATTAAGCTTCATGACTGATAAAGAATATCTTGCAGAGTCAAGCGACGAAACTTTGTGGCAGGCCGATCCAGATCTTTAGCTTTGGTTTTCTTCTTGATTGTCAGAGTCTTTTTGTATGGTGCCCATCGAAGGATTCTAAATTTTATTTTGGTCCCTACCCTCGCAGGGGTTTGTAGAGAGAACTCAATTTTGTATCTCATAATGAAATAAATGAAAAATTAGGTTATTGTTTCAGTCTCACACATGTGTTTTAATGATTTGGTTCATTATTTTTCTTTGATCTCCATATATACATTGTATAATTGTTTTACACATTCTTCTAACTTTGTTTAAGTTTACTTCTTTTGCATTGATATATACAACACATAAAAACCAACCTTGGTCCTTTGTAATTAATACTCATGGATTAAGCAATTTTTTTAGGCTATAAACCACGGGTGACATTCCCAACTATCTTGTCTTAGCCCGACAAGATTTGAAAATGCTTGAGTAAGTTTTTCCTCAACATTTATTTGTCAACCATATTGGGGAGATCTTCCATATCTCTCTGGTTGATTGTATTCACAATTATCTTTAATTTTTTCTATTTTGTTTAAATACTCCTTGACTAATTTTTTCCATGACAACACCTGTTACAAGACAACCCAATATTAGAAACAGTCTTAACGACCAAACTAGTATTGATTTGACTTTATTCAACACTATTTTAGAAACTGCTAGTACTCAAGATGAACTTGAACACTCTTGGGAAGTATTTGAAAGAGATATAAGTATTCATGAATGCTGAGAAGCTATGAAAAGCTAGCCCAGAAATCAACAGTAACTTCTCTTTCCCCAAAATCCTTGGTTTTTCTTTTCATGTCCTCAAATCCTCACATTTCTCGAAGAAGAGGTTTGTCCCCTGAAACTACTCCTATTTTTGAAATAAGAAGAAGGAAAATAATTCTTTCAACCCAAGAAAGTGATCTAAGGAGAAATTTATCTGATTATGCTAGTTCACCTTCATCACCTATACCTATTACCTTCAACATGACATCTGCAGGTTGTGGTAGTGGAACCGGAGGTGCCTCCTCCTCCCAACCTTTTGCTTCGTCATTAATTGGTAGTATATATAGCCATTAGGTTCCTTTTCAATCCACTAACAATCCTACTAAAGTGATAAAGAAATATGGTCTTTTAAGTTCAAAGAATATGCTATGACCACTCCATGGCACGTGTCTTCTCCCTTGAACTTGGCACCCGCTACTCACCCACTACTGAAGTTTAAGGAGCATCTTCCCAAGTTCTCGGGAAATAATATTGTTACTACAAATGAACACCTAGTAGCATTTTTCAATGCTTTTCATAACATCGGGGCTAACGATAATGACACTTGCATGTGTCTATTTGTCAACTCCCTTGAAGGGAAAGTTGTGGCATATTTTTTTGACCTCCCTCCCAAACAAATTTCCACATGGGAAGAATTGGTTTATTGGTTCAAGTCCAATTATGGACAGTCCAAAAGTCCAGCATAGCAGTTAAGGGAATACAACAATATCTCTTATAAATATGGTGAAACCATTAAGTCTTTTAACCTTTGCTTCACCAAGTTATACAATCAAATTCCTGAACTAATCCGTCCACAAAATCAATATGCTTTCATGCATTATTATAATTCCCTACCTTCCCTTTATCGTCATAGACTCGAAGAAAAAGATATTTTCTCCCCTCTTCATACTTGTCTAGAATATGAGGATCAACTCAAAAGAACGGGTCTCCGTAAAGGGGATTCGTTCAAGAAAATAGATATGTATGCCCTCCTACAACTCGTGCAATATATGAACAATAGGATGATAGCCTACGAACGAAAGGGAAGTGTTTCTTTGCCCACCCTCGTTTCATCTTCTTCTTCATCCATTCCTTTTAGGAATACTAATGAAAATGATTTTCATCCAAAGGCCATTATGTCTCGCAATTGGTGTTACTTCTGTAAAGAAAATCATGAAGAAAGTACTTGTGAAGTTAAGAAAAATGCCAGAGATAAGATCTTTGGAAAAGGTCCGGATACCACAATCGCGGTTCTAGATTGGGTCAAACCCGAGGATGTTATGATAATCAATACCAGGAAAAGATCTTACACCACCAAGGGAAAATATGATCCTCCTCGTACTTCTTCTTCCCCATGTTCATCTCCGCAAAGTGTTGGTGCACAAGATTTCAAAACTTCGGAAAATCAAGGAATTCCTTCCCCTCTTCGCTCTTCTAAATACAATATCCTTAACCAATTAGATAATATCAAGGTTTATGCTACTCTTTTGGACATGGTTGTTGTCCCTGAACAAAAAAAATATCTCAATGATTTTATGGAGGGTAAAGTTTCTACTATAGCCAATATTTTTGAAGAGTCAGAAGAAGAGGATTCAACTGTAAATAAAATAGGTGTAAATAATTTTAGGAAATCTATAAAAAATGCCCCTTCTTATATTTCTGTAAAAATCATGGATAAAATAGCTCATTGTTTTCTAATTGATGGCGGGTCTGGTCCAAGTGTAATGTAAAAAATTATCATGGAAGATATTGGCTTATTGTGCACTAATGAAAATTTGAGAATCATTCTCTCTTATAACAGTCTGCAACAATCAACTGTAGGTGAAATCAAAGATGTAACCTTAGTTCTGTGTGCACATCCTAAAATAAGAAAAACCCTCAACATCCAGGTAATTGATATGCTAGTAAGCAATTATTCAATTATTTTAGGAAGAGACTGGCAAGCCTTTACAGGTGGATATCTTTCACTTGAAGGAACACATTTGTATGTCCCTAGGAACGGAAAGAACATTATAGTCTTAACAGAAGGAATAATTTCACCATATATAGAGAGTGTTCCCCACCCTAATGTAAATTATCTTGAGGAATATTTGGGAGTATACTCTATATTTTTTGATGAGGGTGACACTATCCTTGAACCAATTGATTTTGACGATGGCATGTGGCACATGCATTTCGATGGCTCATGCTCAAACGAAGGTAATGGAGCCGACATTATTCTATATTCGTTTATAGGAAAAATCCACAATTTCTCTTATAGGTTAGAATTTTCTTGCATGAACAAAGTCATTGAGTTTGAGGCCCTATTGCTAGGCATAAAAATGCATATAACCTTATTTGTGGCCGCCTTACAGTCTTTGGTGATTCTGAACTTGTCGTGAACCTTGTATGTAAGATTTATTCACCTAGAAATAAGTTTCTTAAACACTATACCCAAGTTGTTTGGATTCTTATTTAAAACCTATTATCATTTAACATCACTCATGTTAAGAGGGAACTCAATTCAATGGCTGATAGGCTAGCTATGTTCACAACATCCCCTACCCAGAATATTTTTCCTCAAAGACCTGATTGTACGTTTCAATCTCTATATCGTCCTCATATCCCTGATAATGTGGAATTATGGTAGGTATTCCCAAGTGATGAAGGAATTTTCACATTCATACAAAATGAACCATTTAGGCCTAAGGAAGTCATATCCATTGAAGATGATAATTTTCCTAAAGGCTTGACTCCTCTCGAAAGTTCATTTTCATCGAGTGATGTAAGCAATAAAGAGATACATAAGGAAGAGGAGTCGAAAAGGAAAGTGGGTGATACCATTTCCTTGAACCTTGGGACACCCGAATCCCCAAAGATTGTTAAACTAGGTGCCCAATGTTATGACGAAGAAAAAGAGAAATTCATAGAACTACTCTGTGAATTTCAAGATGTTTTTGCATGGTCATACGAGGATCTTCGTGGTTTTGATTTCGTTCTCATACAACATGCAATTCTTATCAAGGAAGGGGTAAAACCAGTTAGGCAAAATAAAATACCTATTAACCCTGCACTCAAAGCTACTATTAGGAAAGAGTTGGAAAAATTATTGAAAGTTGGTATAATCTTTCCAATTAAGTATTCCGAGTGGGTTTCAAATCTAGTACCTTTTTAGAAGACTACTGGTCAAATCATATTATGCATCGATTTCCGTGCATTGAATAGAGAAAGTGTCAAAGACCATTTTCCTCTCCCTAATATGGAAATGATTTTACAACAAGTTGCAGGGTCACAAATGATTTCCTTACTTGACGGATTTTTAGGCTATAATCAAATCAAACTAAAGAGGACTGATAGATATAAAACCACATTTACTACACGTTGGGGCACATTTTCTTATGAACATATTTATTTTGGCTATTCTAATGCAGGTGCCACCTTTCAAAGAGCTACGCGGATAGATTTTGATGATCTGATCGGTAAAATTATCCAAGTTTATCTCGATGATTTGACTGTCTATTCAAAGAACTAGTTAGATCATTTTGGTCATCTTAGAAAGTTTCTCATGCATTGCAGAAAATTTGGCATTTCTTTAAATCCTTCCAAGTCTATTTTTTGTGTCACTAAAGGAAAACTCCTTGGTCATATTGTTTCTGATTCAGGAATAAGCATTGACCCCAAAAGGATTGTTGCTATTCTAAATCTTCCTACCCCCACCTCCAAGAAAGAAGTCCAAGCTTTCATGGGCATTATCAATTTTGTCCGTAGGTTCATTCCTGATTTGGTTGTCATGGTTAAAATAATACATAATTTTCTGAAGAAAGATCATTCTTTTTCTTGGACAAGTGATGTCGAAAATTCTTTCCTTAGGATTAAGAAAGAAATCAGTTCTGCATCGATTTTGGTGAAACCATATTTTGATAAAGAGTTTATCATATATACCAATGCCACCAAGGAAGCATTTTTTTCTATCCTCTTACAAAATGATGACCAAAACAATGAAAAAAATGTAGCATACATGAGCCAGAGTTTATCAGATGATGAAATCAAGTACTCTTATATTGAAAAACATTCTTTTGATCTTGTTAAGGCTATATAAAAATTTCAGCACTTTATTTTAGGCAAGCATATGTAGGTAAGAGTCCCTTTGTCTGTTGTCAAGTTTCTTCTCTCACAAACTTATCTTTTAGGAAAACTTGCACATTCAATTTCAAAAATTCAGGAGCATGATTTAACCATCATGACTTGAAAAATGATCAAGGGACAAGACTTATCCCTTCACTTAGCACAACACCCTGAACCAAGTGAAGAAATTTATAATCAGGATAATCCTCTTTCAACTCTATTCTATATTGAAAATCAAAATCTTTCTATAGTTGAACATCCTTCTTATAGAAATCTGGTGTATTACTTGCAACATAAAAAATTCTCAGATAACTTGGATCCTCACCAGAGAAGAAGAATCCACCTTGAATCTTCTAGGTATATCATTTTGGGAGACTTCTTGTTTAGAAGGTATGTTGATGGTTTATTACTTCAATGTGTGAATGATGAAGAAGCACATAAATTATTACAAGAAATTTATGGATCACCAATTTCTGTCATTCACATTGGTGGTCATTTTTCTGCTAAATTTACTACTTTTAAAATTATAAGGAATGGTTACTATTGGCCTTCAATATTTCGAGATTCCTACAAATTCACAAGATCTTGTGATAAGTTCCAAAAATTTGTTGGGAAAGAGTGTCTTTCTTCCATGCCTTTACTGCAACATGTCCTCCCTGATTTCCCTTTTTCTAAATGGGTCCTAGACTCCATTGGTTGTATCAATCCTCTATCTTATACATGGCATACTTTTATTTTGACAACCACATAATACTTTACTAAGTGGACCAATGTTTTCCCTCTTAAGCACACATATGATGAGCAAGTTATTTCTTTCTTGGAAACTAATATCTTCTCCATATTTGGCCTTCCACTAGAGATCATTACGGATAATGGCCCAGCCTTCATTTCTGCAAAATTAACTCAATTTATGGTTAAATTAGGGGTGAAACATTTCACTTCATCAACCTATTACTCCCAAGGAAATGGATAAGATGAGTACACTAAAACAAACCTGGTTAGGATCATCAAAAGGACCATAGAGGATAAAACTCGATAGTGGCACACACTTCTCACCTACGCTCTCTGAGAATATCTCACTACCACCAAGGAAAGCACATGCTGTACTCCCTTTCAAATTGTGTATGGACAAGAGGCTATTCTTCCTACTAAGTTGGAGCTTTCTTCCCTATGTTTGATGTTACATAAGTGGGACCTCGTCACGATAATAACTAAATAAGTGGGACCCTGTCATGTGAATTATGATGAAGAATGGCTCTTTTTATCTCAACACTCAGGATTACGTTGCAGAATATCTCCATGTTTCTAAATGTTTTCCAAGGAAAAATGGTAATTGGTTGGTTATGTGCAAATTGAGTTGAATAAATTAAAGGGTTATGTAATGGCCCTCCTGGTTACTATTGTCGCACTTGTGTTTGTCCTTTTATCATGACTCTGGGAATCGCTATATTATGGTTGGTTTGTATATGGTAAAGGTTCAAGCTTCAACTCACACACACATTCTTCATGGGTATGATGGTGGACAATAGTTATGTTATTATTTTGAGGGAAATTCAATCCTTGCAATTTGGGATTTGTTAGACATATGGTATTATGATCATATTATATGTTACTTATGATACGTTTTAATGTGGGTGATGTGGTGATCCCCTTGTTCTAGAAATGGATATGAAGTATGGTGTTAAGGTTGCATACAACAAGGTGGTAAATCGTTGTTTAATTTGGAAATTTGTGGCCTATTATATGGTTTGTTATGATAACGTTTTGGGGCTAGTGTATGGCACACTCATACTTGGGTTGGTGGTCATTTATGTTCGAACGACGTGCAATTAATTCATGTCACTCCAACCATACCCCGAGGTCACCACCCTCCTTGGTTCAAATTGTGTTTGGCTTGGGCTGTGGTTACTTTGTGTTGCTTGGATTTTGGAGAAAATAACAGAGTTGTTGGTTTTTCCTTTGCATTTTCCATAATAGGTATGAGTTTCTTGTCTTCCATTCATTATGCACTCTGCTCCAAGGTAGAATAGATAGTTCGCTCTTAAATTTTTCTTGTTGGATTCTTTCTTTCTAAAGTTACAGTGGTGAATATATATGATTTTTCTATGTTTGTAGGTTGGCATGTTGTAAATGGTTTATGGTTCCTTTCCTGTTGAATTTCTGGGTTAAGGTTGCACAAATGATATTGTTGTTCCCTGTCATAGTTGAGCACTCTAGTTTCGGGGTTGTTGATAATAGATTGGTTATGATACTCTGTTTTTGGGATTGGTTATGCTAACTGTTGTATGCTATGACTCTTTGTTTCGCTCCTTCTGCAATTTCAAAATGGGTTTACCTCCATTAATAGCAATGGTGTTTAGGTTTTGATGGGTTATGTTTCTTGATGTGCCACACAGTCATAAGCAACTATTCGGTCTAGGTTATATCTTTCCCCATCTAAATTGTTATGTTTGACCTGTGGGTGTTGTTTCCTATGTGGTCTAAGGGAACTGTTGTTATGAATGAAATGGAGAAACAAGGTTTTTAGTCCCCCCCAAGTGTCGACCATGACCTAGTCTGAATTTATGTGATAGTTGGTTGGGTGAATGTGAAGATTGGTTCTTTTTCTATGATTGGTTTTTAGATGGTGGCACTGTTGAAATTCCTCCCATGGTCTTAAATGTGTACGAGGGAAATTGTTTGGTGGAACTTTGGATTCGACTGTGTCATAGTTTGTAATGACAGTGTTAGAGTTTTGGTTGTATAAAATCCATTAACTAATACTTTCTCCCTCAACTCGGACCCGACCCTCTTTGGCTCAGTGCTTGTAAACACATGTTGGGGATTTAATTTGAGTTTGGTTCTAATTGAATAGTGAGTAAACATGTTACTTGCATCGTCATTTTTTTTTTTACCTATGAGTGTTTTTGGTTGATTTTTATTGGTGGATCACTGTTGAATAAAGCCACTAGACCTTCGAACTCAATATGTCACATGATAAGCATTGCAGGTTTGACATTAACCTTATGTCAAATTATGGTTGGCATAGATTGCAATCCATCGTGCCCTTAGTTGGTCTGAGTTTTGTTACTATGATCATTATGTTGTTAAGTAACATATGAAATTAAAATCCTTCAATTAAAAGGAAACAAATTTTGCAGTGAATGAAGATTGTTGTTGTAGCGTACCCTTTCAACTACCATGGCTTAATTGTTAATAAGCAAAGACTATAACACCACTCTATACATGATTCGTACATGTATTATATGATCCATAAGCTCTCAACAAATAAACACATTCAATGCTCAGAGTACACATATTATTTACTGCTATAATTAACAATCAATAACGTATCATATTAATTCATATACACAACGGAAATCATGATACATAAGTAGCACAGTCATGCAAAACATGATCAAAGCATAATCAGATACTTATCTTCTAACAATGGTAGATTCCACCAACCAAGTGCAGGCCTTCCACGAACCTCCCAGCCTTAGACCACACTGCTCATCATCTCAGCAGTGGGTCACCCCCGAGCTGGGACTAAGCTACACCCCTAGGCAAGGAATCCTAGGCTAGGCTGAGGTTATAGGGAAAACAACACATAAAATCTGGAAGGATTCTTCCCAGGATGCCATCTTACGCCCACTACTATCAGAATCTCATTCCCCACATGCTTGTTCCACCCGAGAGTATACACCTTCACAAGCACATTCCATCAGTGCTAACCTCCCTCTCTGGGTCTCGGCAACAGAACGAATCAAGAAGTCTCAGAGCCTGAAGCTGGTGCTGGACACTCTTTGGAAGAAACCTCTTCCAACAACATCCACCTCCCTCGCCTAGAGAGAGATCACACACAGGCTTAGTCACAACTCGCGCTGGCCATCAAGCCATGCACAGTCCAACTCTGTGTGGTTTCCATAGCCAATTGGAAATACAAACACGGTATCTCAAATAGGCTCAACAATGGCTTGAGGCCTCACAATGATGGTTCACAGGAGTGCATGATGAGTGACTCCTGCAGGGGTCGACACAGAATCCACGAATCATAACAAAGGGTGAGATCGGCTCTTCAGAAACAACACAGGATTTCTCACTGGTTCAACAATGGCGGAATGGTTCAGGGTCTCGGCTTCGGAACAGAGCCTCCACGCATAGGTTCGATCAGTCAGACAAAGGATGTGCACGGACTATCAAAGACAATACGTGGTTCTCCACTCTGAGAAACGCTCGCGGTATTCTTGCAGAGGTTGGGTTGGTCGTACTGTTCAGCGCTCCCTACACGCTCAGGTAGCTGGGTGGAATGGAGGAGGAACCCTTTCCCATGGCTCACCCTGGCCATTTTATTCACATGCGTCAGGGTCGACACTTTTCACCCATGAAACTGCATGCATTCCACTAGCATGCATCTCCCTTGCATGTTCTCCCTTTGCCAAAAACTTAGGATAAAACATAAAATGCACATGTCTTTTGGGAAAATATTAAAATATTATTCCCATGCTTAAGCCCCCTAGGCTCAACACTTAGCCCCTTTTCCCACCTTCCAGCCCCTAATTCCTTGCCCACCTTATAGATGCTTAGTCCCCCTTCACTCATTCATCGTGGTCGGTCTGCACATGGCGGTGTTTATATTTTATTAATTGTTCTGTGTGATTCCATATATAACAACAAGCTCCTGGCCTTCAACACTCAGGCTCCCTGGACTAACAACACATAAGCCTCCAGCTTATAAAAAATTGGCTCAACAACCTATAAAACATAATTACAATTCCTTTCAAAACATGGTTTACAACAGGGCTCGGCCTTGGGGACACTACAATCCCCCTCCCCTTATTTTTGCACTGTCCTCAGTGTAATTTACACTGTCTCTGCAAGCCTTTCAAAATTTTCAAAAAGATGCGGGTACTCTGCCCGCATAACCTCTTCATGCTCCCATGTCGCGTCCTCAGGACCATACCAAGTCCACTGGACTTTTACAATCTCTATAGCTCGATTCCGAAGTTGTTTTCTTTTCCTGTCCAATATGCGCACAGGATGAACTTGCAAGACACCTTCTGGTTCCACCTGAATCACATTCCAATCGATAACATGATTAGCATTAGGTACATATTTCTTAAGGAGTGAAACATGAAACACATTATGTACAGTCATAGATGCAGGTAATGCAAGCATGTATGCAACCGACCCAATCCTTTCCAGGATCTCAAATGGCCCACAAAATCTTGCTGCCAACTTGGCGCAACTTCCCAGCCTCAGGGAACTCTTGTTAGTTTTCACTTTCAGGAAAACATGGTCACCCACTTTGAATTCTCTATGGGTTTTGTTACTATCAACGTAACTTTTTTGCCTGTCCTGGGCAACTTTTAGATTATGTTTAATTCTTATCATTTGGTCTTCCATCTCTTTGAGTAGCTCAGGCCCAACTACTACTCTGTCAGCTAGATTATCCTAGCTCACTGGAGTGTTTCACTTTCTTCCATAAAGCGCTTCGAATGGGCTCATCTTTAATGATGCATGATACCCATTATTGTAGGAGAATTCTACCAAATGCAGGTAGTCTTCCCACCTTGATGGTTTATCCATCACATACATTCTCAACATGTCTTCTATTACTCTGTTTACTCTCTCTGTCTGTCCATCAGACTCAGGATGATATGCTATGCTAAAGTTCAGATTCGTTCTGAATCCTTTGAACAGTCCTTTCCAGAAATTCAAAGTGAATTTCGGGTCTCTATCAAACACAATTGTCTTAGGAATTCCATGCAAGCGTGCAACTTCTTTTAAGAAGATATCAACAAAATTTGCTGCCCTGTGGGTGGTTTTTAATGGAATAAAATGGGCAACTTTAGTAAGCTTGTCCACCACCACCATGATTGAATCATGTTGCTTGTTTGTTCTGGGCAATCCTGTGATAAAATCCATTGTTACCACGTCCCATTTCCATTCAGGAATAGGTAAAGGATACAGTAACCCTGTTGGGTGCCTATGCTCAGCCTTAACCTTTTGGCACTCCATACATCTGGCGATGTATTCTGTGATTTCTTTCTTCAAACCCAGCCAAAAATAATGGCCTTTGACTACTGCCATATTCTTCTGATATCTAGGATGTCCAGCATAAGCCACGTTATGCATCTCCTTTAGAATTGCCAGCTTCAATTCCTGGACATTGGGTACATACACTCTATTTTTATATAGAAGTAAACCATCAGCTCCTAAGGTGTAACTTTCCTTGGGATGTGGTTCTTCACACTGCTGTAGCTTTGCTACAAGACCTTTGTATTGCAAATCAGTATTTGCAGCTTCCAAAATTCTGTCTTTCATCTCAATTCTGTACATGCCAATGGTTGTAGCATGTAATTTGTGTGCTTTTCTGTTGAGTGCATCAACCACCTTAGTTTCTTTACCTTTGATATGCTTGATATCAAAGTCATATTCGCACATAAACTCCAACCATTTGATTTGTCTGGCATTTAAGGTCGGTTGATCAAATAAATACTTCAGAGTATTATGGTCTGTTCTCAACTCGAATCTCTTGCCCATGAGGTATGTCTCCATTTCCTCAAGGTGTGGACAATTGCTACCAGCTCTAAATCGTGAGTGGCATAATTCTTCTCATGTTCCTTCAACTTTCGGGATTCATAACAAACTACAAATCCCTCTTGGCTGAGAACTCCTCCCAGCCCTTCCTTACATGCATTTGTGCACACTACGTAATCCTTGTTTGGATATGCAATCTTCAGGATTGGAGCACTAGTTAGCAACTTCTTCAATCGCTGGAAGCTGCTCTCACATTCTTCATTCCACTGGAACTTCTTCTCCTTCATTTGCAAGGAAGTGATAGAATGAGATATATTTGAGAATCCGGCTATGAACCTCCTATAATAGCCTGCCAGACCCATAAAAGATCTAACTTATGCCACATTCCTTGGCGTTGTCCATTCTCAAATGGCATGTACCTTTTCAGGATCCACAACGATCCCTTCTTCAGATATAATGTGTCCCAAGTAATAGATCTGCCTTTGATAAAAAGAGCACTTGCTCAGTTTTGCGTACAACTGGTGTTCTCTCAACACCTGCAACACCATTCTCAGGTGTTGCTCATGTTCTTCTTCTGTCTTGGAATACACCAAGACATCATCCAGGAAGACTATGAAAAACTTGTCCAAATAATTTCTGAACACTCCATTCATTAAGCACATGAAAATAGCAGGCGCGTTGGACAGCCCAAACGACACTACTGTGAACTCATAATGACCATACCTTGTTATAAAGGCGGTCTTGTTGATGTCCTCATCCTTTATTCTCACTTGGTGATATCCTGATCGGAGATCTATTTTCAAAAATATTGTCGCACCCTTCAACTGATTAAAAAGATCATCAATCCTTGGTAGAGGATACTTGTTCTTGACAGTGACCTTATTCAACTGCCGAAAATCAATGCACAGCCTCAACGTCCCATCTTTCTTCTTCACGAATAGGACCGGGGCTCCCCATGGTGACACACTGGGGTGAATGTAACCTTTCTTTAGTAGCTCTTCGTGCTGCAATTGCAACTCCTTCAGCTTTGGTGTACTCATTCTATAAGGAGCCTTCGAAACTGGAGCTGCTCCAGGCATCAAATTTATAGAAAAATCGATGTCCCTCTTCAGAGGTAGTCCATGTACCTCTTGAAATACATCCTTGAATTCTTTGAGTGCTTCGTGGTCTTCCAGATTCGATACTACATCTCGGGATGCTTCTTCCACCCGAGATGCAAATAATTGACAGCCCTTCTGGTAACATTTCTTCAGCTGCATGGCTGAGATTTCCCTAATAGCCACGGCTCTGGGAATTCCTTGGACTATTACCTGATTTCCCTCCTCGTTCAGGCAGGTAAATCTCTTGTTATGGTAATCCAGAAGGGCATGGTGCTGGTCCAACCCGTCCATCCCAATTAAGCAATTGTATGAGCCTAAAGGCAGAATGTTCAATTCATCCTTAGTGCTCATCCCTTTCATGTCCACTGAACAAGACTTAACCAATTCACTGACCTTCCTCTTGGTCCCTGTGGCCAACTATACTAACCAAGACTTCTCATGTTTGCTTCTCATTAGATGCAAACTTTCCACCACTCTAGGATCTACTTAACTATGGCTAGCTCCTGAATCAATTAAAATAACAAGTGGTCGGTTGTTGATCATACCTTCCACTTCAATCATGTGCGATTGAAATTCTACTTGCTTGTTGTCCAGGGCTGCATAGATTCTCAACATTCTGCTACCCATATTTCCCACTGTTTCAGCTTGCTGAACAATATGTACAGTTCTCGCTTTACCATTTTTATGGGGACAATCTCTGTACTTGTGGTTTTCTTGACAGCGCCAACACTGAATGGGCGTCTGTCTCTGTCTTTGTGCTCCCTCTTCAGTCATTCTCGTCTCTCTAAATGATGGATGTCCCTGATGATTGTTTCTGAAAAAGGAAGACTTGTTTCCCTTCTACCTCTGTTCCTTCTTAAACTTCCTCTGATCATTCCAAACCTTTCGAAGGATAGGCCTTTCTCCTTGCTGTTCATACAAACATTTCACCTTTCTTATGGTTTCTTCCATGGTCTTAGGATCGTCATATTGAATCTTGTCACTCATGGAAGGTGGCAGTCCACTCAGATATCTCTGAATTTTAACAGCCTCGTCTTTGATGAATGGAACATACTTCAACAGTTCCAGAAAATTTCATTCATACTCATCAATGGTCATACTGCCCAACTTGAGTTTGAAGAACTCCTTCATCTTTCTGTCATAGTATCTTTTAGTCAGGTATTTCTTCTCGAAATACCTCTTAAACTCCTTCCACGTGACCTTTTTCTCTCTGATGTGTTGCCCCTGCACCAACTGATCCCACCACATGGATGATTTTCCTTTCAGTTGGTACATTGCAATTCTTCCTTCTGCATGGGTGGAATAATTATGCAGTTGGAAGTATTTCTTCATGCCAAGCGACTAAGTCTCAGCATCTTCCTCCTTCTTATGTTCTCCATCGAATGTTGGAGGCTTAATCTTCTTCATCTCTCCCTTCAATTCCTCCTTTCCATATTTTTGATGTTTTCTGGTAGGGGATGGGCTTGAACTACTGTGTGTCTTCCTGTCAGAATGTCTTTGGGAGAGACTAAGATGTCGGCTACCACTCCTCGACCTACTTCTTCTCCCATGGGTTCTGCGACTCTCCGTCGTACTTGAGCCTCTTCCCTTCTCGAGTTTATTCTCTATTCTTTCCAGGCTCTTCAAAAATTTTAAGCTTAGTTCACCCTGTCGATCCCTGACTTTCATAATCTTTCGGATATCAACTCAGTGAGCCTTGACCTCTCTTTGCAATCCTTCAATTATTTTCATTAGGTGTCATTCCTTATCCTTTTCTTTTTCGTGCCCATTGGAGTTCGATCCTTCCACTCCCATATTGACATCCTTTCCTTCCCGTTCGTCTTCTGTTTCGAGGGTAATCTGTACCTTTCCCCACTCCATACTCGTCGTTGTTTAACTGGAATCATGAGCTCCGTTGAACTCTGCACATGCACTGTGCAATTAAATTCGAGGTTTTTCAGGCCATTAAACCTTCAGGAACAATCCTCAACATTTATAAGCCAATACTAACAAAATCAAAAGACATTTCAATTCAAATAAGTTTTCTGAGCTCTCGTTCGGCTCTGCAATTTTTGGGTTTTCAAAACTTTCATTTTCAGCACTTCAGGATTTCGAGACTTCAGGTTTCGGGTTTTTGGCCCACAAGGCTTTCAACCTTGATTTCCTTTCCAAACCCCAACTTCTGAAATTACGACTTACTTTATCCTCTGGGCCCACATAGCACAGTGGTCACCCACAACCACAGTGGCACGTGGCACATTCTTGAGGGTCCACATCGCCTTTAACGACGTCATCGGGTCCCACCTCTCTCACTTCTCTTCTCGACCCACTGGCACATGGTACATCTCCATGTGTCCACGTCCATTCCTAGAAAAATCCAACGGTCAGATATTTCTCAGATCTATAGCGCATATCCTTTCGGCATTTTGGGGTTTCGGGTGTCGGAAGTTCATGCATCCACACATCTTGAACTTCCATTTGCCGAAATTTCGAATTCACTGTCTACTAACTTACTTGATCCAACGGTCAAGTTCTTCTCCCCATGATCCACAGTGTAGTTTGTTTCAGGATTTCCACCATGGAAAGTCCCGATCCCTTGTTACCAGGACTCCCAATATCGCGATTCCTGATTTCTCGAAATGGGAAATCTCACGACACGTGGCCTCCGTCGTTCGGATGGTCTAGATCTATTTTGGTGCTTTCACCCCTATTCACTGGGGTTTTAACCCTTGGATATCTCCTGACAAATCCAATGGCTGTCGGGTTTTCCAGATGAGATCTGACGACTCAGACGATTCCTAACTAATTCGGGATTTCGTGTATCGCGATTTCCACACTCCCATGCAATTCCAAAAGGCTTTAAACCTCGTGCACACTTTCCAGATCTAACGGTCACGAGGGTTCACCTTCCTTCCCGAATAGATCCTAAAGCTCCTACACTTTCGGTGTGGAGTTCTCTCTCCCTGTGGACTTATACCATAGTGGCTGTGGTTTCATAACGTCGCTATACCTCTTGAGCTTTAAAAACTCGTCAAGTAACTCCTTGACACTTTGGAGCAAACCAGGGTCTGAAATTGGCCTTCCAGACCCAATTTCCCTTCACATTCTTGGTACAAAGACCGCTCCACTAGCCTATCTAGGCTCAGTGTCGAAACCTTGGCTCTGATACCAAACTGTAGCATACCCTTTCAGCGACCATGGCTTAATTGCTAATAAGAGAAGACTATAACACCACTCTATACATGATTCGTACAGGTATTATATGATCCATAAGCTATCAACAAATAAACACATTCAATGCTCACAGTACACATATTATTTACTGCTATAATTAACAATCAATAACGTATCATATTAATTCATATACATAGCGGAAATCATGATACATAAGTAGCACAGTCATGCAAAACATGATTAAAGCATAATCGAATACTTATCTTCTAACAATGGTAGATTCCACCAACCAAGTGCAGGCCTTCCACGAACCTCTCAGCCTTAGACCACACTGCTCATCAGCTCAACGGTGGGTCACCCCCGAGCTGGGACTAAGCTCCACCCCTAGGCAAGGAATCCTAGGCTAGGCTGAGGTTACAAGGAAAACAACACATAAAATATGGAAGGATTCTTCCTAGGATGCCATCTTACGCCCACTGCTATCAGACTCTCATTCCCCACATGCCTGTTCCGCCCAGGAGTATACACCTTCACAAGCACATTCCATCGGTGCTAACCTCCCTCTTTGGGTCTCGACAACAGGCCGGATCAGGAAGTCTCAGAGCCTGAAGCTGGTGCTGGGCAGTCTCTGGAAGAAACCTCTTCCAACAACATCCACCTCCCTCACCTAGAGAGAGATCACACACAGGCTCAGTCACAACTCGCGCTGGCCATCAAGCCATGCACAGTCCAGCTCTCTGTGGTTTCCATAGCCAACTGGAAATACAAACACGACCTCTCAAACAGGCTCAACAATGGCTCGAGGCCTCACAGTGATGGTTCATAGGAATGCGTGATGAGTGACTCCTGCAGGGGTCAACACAAAATCCACGACTCAGAACAGAGGGTGAGACTGACTCTTCAGAAACAACACATGCTTTCTCACTGGTTCAAAAATGGCGGAATGGTTCAGGGTCTCGGATTCGGAACAAAGCCTCCATGCATAGGTTTTATCAGTCGGACAGAGGATGTGCACAAAATATCAAAGACAATACGGGGTTCTCCACTCTGAGAAATGCTCGCGGTATTCTTGCAGAGGTTGGGTTGGTCATACTGTTCAGCGCTCCCGACACGCTCAGGTAGCCGGGTGGAATGGAGGAGGAACCCTTTCCCATGGCTCACCCTGGCTTTTTTATTTGCATGCATCAGGGTTGACACTTGTCACCCATGAAACTACATGCGTTCCACCAGCACGCATCTCCCTTGCATGTTCTCCCTTTGCCAAAAACTTAGGATAAAACATAAATGTGCATGTCTTTTGGGAAAATATTAAAACATTATTCCCAGGCTTAAGCCCCCTAGGATTAGCCCCTAGGCTCAACACTTAGCCCCTTTTCCCACCTTCCAGCCCCTAATTCCTTGCCCACCTTATGGATTCTTAGTCCCCCTTCACTAATTCATCGTGGTCGGTCTGCACATGGCAATGTTTATATTTTATTAATTGTTCTACGTGATTCCGTATACAACAACAGGCTCCTGGCCTTCAACACTCAGGCTCCCTAGCCTAACAAAACATAAGCCTCCAACTTATAAAAACTTGGCTCACCAGCCTATAAAACATAATTACAATTCCTTTCAGAACATGGTTTACAACGGGGCTCGGCCTTGGGGACACTACAGTTGTAGTGGTTTTATTTCAATGCTATGATGTTAAACGTGCATAGTTGAAGATGACCTGCATGGTTGGATAATTCCTACAGAAATTGGTTTAGGTTAAATATTTTATAATGTTTAATTAAATTAAACATAAAAGGCATTTGAAGATTTTCAAACTCTCCTTGTTATATAAATTTTGGATTATGTTATTTTATGTGGAAGTTAAAGGGTTTGTATTGGTTCTTCTCAACCCTACCTGTTGGTTGGAGTTATTGTGATTTGGATGTTAGATATTTCCTTGCACCTTCACTCAAGTAATAGATATATGTGTAAAAGGAAAGGAAATATGGGAATTGTGGGGTGACAGTTCTAAGGATTTTTTATATTTTTGTTTTTTGGGACAACTGGGTCTTGAGTTTGAATGTTGATCAAAGATTTCTTTTAGAATAATGGAAGTGATGATTTGAAGATAATAAATGTTAATTCATTAATAGAACAATAACCATCTCATTCCCAACCATTATATCACTTTTTTCTTATTACAAACCCCTCACTTTCCCAAATACATTTAAATTTTCCATGTTTTGTTGTTGTGAATTTCATTAGAATGAAAGGGGTTTTAAAAGGAAGAAGTTGGGCATTGATTGGTGTTTGGAAGTTAGTTTGATTGTTTTATAAAATTTCTTGAACAATACTCGTGGTGTTTCCTGACCATTATACCACTTTACGCTAATTACAATCCCCTCATCTTCCCAATAACCATGTTCACTCCATGTTCAAACAACAATTGATTGGTGATTTTATGGATGGATTGCATGTTCTTCTGTGGTAAATGATAAGATCCAACTTTTAATTCTATTTTGGTATAGTTAATGCATGGATTATTAAGAAATTTTCATGACATGTTTTGGATTATTGCTTCAAGATGAGTTTCTTTAGTAGAGGAAGCAACATGGGCATAAATGCAAACAGGGGCATAAATGCTAATAACATAGGAAACTAGAAAAGGGGCCATAGAAGGCCACAATTCTCTATACATTTTGATGTTGATCCTCAAGAGATAAATTAACTTTTCCAAGTTGGTTTCTACATTTTTACATTGTTTCAGACAACAACATTCATTTGAGCATTTTTTATTGGATAACTTGGATATGATTCTATTTTTGAGGACATGATTATGTTACATTTGGTTGATATATATATATATATATATATATATATATATATATATATATAGGTGAAGCAAGAGTTACAAGGAGATATTTTTGAATTGAATGATTTGGATATTTCTTATTGTAAAAGGAAATAAATGGGATTCACAAGGGGTCCCACCTATTTAGTTATTATTTAAGACCTTTATATATATAATTATTATTTATTTGTCTCAAACTAATTAGTTAAGTTAATTTGACTTAACTAAAGAAAGGTAGTTGAACTACCCTAACTTATTGAAGAGGAATAAAACCTCAATGAGATGAAGAGACAAAGGGAGAGAATAGAAGGAGAACTACAACCATAAATTTTGCTCTATACTAGTGAGATATTTTCAACTTTCATTCATTTTGAGTTTACTAGAAAGCTTAATCATCTTGATGACAATGGGGTCTTATTGAAGGCAGAAGGATTCAAAAACCGAATCACATATTTCAAAAGATTATTTTAAGGGTGTATGCTTTATCTTTGAAAAACTGTGTATTTTGTTTGTTCATGAATTGAGTTTCATGACTGATAAAGAATATCTCGCAGAGTCAAGTGACAACATTTTGTGGCAGGCTTATCCAGATATTTAGCTTCAGTTTTATTCTTGATTGTTAGTATTTTTGTATAGTTCCCATTGAAGGCTTCTAAATTTGATTTTGGTCCCTACCCTTGCAAGGGTTTGTAGAGAGAACTCAATTTTGTATCTCATAGTGAAATACATGAAAAATCATATTACTATTTCAGTGTCACATATGTGTTTTAATGATCTGGTTCATTCTATCTTCAATATCCATATATACATTATATATTTTTTGTACACATTCATGTAACTTTTTTTAAGTTTACTTCCTTTACATTGATATATACAACACATAAAAACCATCCTTAGTCCTTTGTAATTAATACTCGTGGGTTAATCAATTGTTTTTTAGGCTATTAACCTCGGGTGACATTCCCAACTATCTTGTCTTATCTCAAAAAGATCTGAAAATGTTTGAGTAAGGTTTTCCATACCTTTTCCTCAACATGCACTTAATCTGAACTCTCAGTTTGTCCTCTTCTTGCGCAAGACCCGGTTCACTATTTTCTGCTTCGTAGGTACTTCTTTGTCTTGTGTACACTGGTCAATCATCATGTGCAGGGTATTCGGTGTTGTGTCATCCTGCATCAATTATAAACAACTTTTCTATAAAGTCCTTCAAAGTATTTACCTTCTTGTTCATTCTGTCTGGAATAGTGCAGTCATATACCAACAACATATCGTATACGGGTGGTGTCTTTTATGTGAAAGTTATCCAGTCTATCCCTAATATATATTTCCTTCCTTTCTAATAAGTTTCCCTTTCTTCTCATGTATTAAATGTTGGCCTGGGATCAGATGGTTTTCTTATCCATTGTTCCATTCCTTTCCCTTTCTCTGTCACATCTGGTTTGTTTCTCGTTCTGCTGCACATAACAACTGCTACTTTTGGTTGATCGCCACATTCTTCAGTGGCTACCATCTGCAGGTTCTGGTTCTGATTCTGATGTTGTGCCTCATGTTGGTTTTGATTCCCTCTCGCCTGCCACTTTGGTATCAATTGAGAAAAATATTCTATCACATGATCCAAGGCCCTGCAATACATACATGCCCTGCAAGGATTTAGGAAATCTCTTGCTAAATGTCCCGGTTGATTACAGTTTTAACAAATTATCGGTCCTTTGTCTCCTCGACCAAATCCTCCACATCCTTGATCTCTACCAAAACCTCCACATCCACCTTGATTAAATCCCCTTGGAGTGTTATATTATGTAATTCCTCCTTCTTCTGTGACATTTTCCTTCTAGATTTTGTACACATATGAAGTGCACTCTCTCATCAAGTCGAATGCATGACCATCATTATCATTGTGTCCTACTAATTTGCAAAAGTTACAAAATAAATATCTTGGGGTGCTATAATATTTTTGCAGTAGGGGACAAGCAGTCGGATGATACCCCCATGTCTTACATATCTCACAGTACCCTACTCCTCCTGCCAACGGGTTCAGTGCTCCTGTGGCCATATGGTGCGCGAAGGTTGGACAATCTTCCTTTATATGGCCTTTTGTTTTGCATGTTATACACCAAAAATTTTCTCGCTTCTCCTTTTCCTTTGTTATATATGATAATTCAATTCTTAGCACAACCAACTGTGATTGTACCTATGCCATATCCTACAAGAGATGATTCTATTTTCATTGCAATTTCCAACACTTCGGGTTGCGACGTGACCTTCTTCTATGTCAACGGACAACGAATGTGTAGTAATAGGACTGCTATAAAGAATTCTCGATGTTGTTCATCGAGAATCTGAAAGGTTAACCTTCTCATTACATATTTAAATCTTTGGTCGTAATCGCACACTATCTTGTTATGTTCTTTCTTAATTTCCTTTAGCTCTGTAATATATTGAGATTCAAATTTCGGCTTCCTAAATTCCTTTAGCAACGCTTGTCCAATTTATACCAAATTTCTTCACTGTCTAGTCGATGTAGTTGTCTAAAAATTCATATACCATAGCAGTGCTCTACCTCTGAATGTCGTGGCCAAATTCTCAATCTCTGTCGCCTCATCCTGGACATCATTCGTAGTCCATATTGTGTCGCATACAAACAAGTGTTGCTTAGGGTCCTCTGGCCTTGTTCCATGAAACTTAGGAATTATTAACGTATGATCTACCCCTTTGATTGTATTAGGTGTTGTACTTATCCTTGGTGATGCTGACTGGATCTGGTTTGTTGTGTTGTTCCCGCTATTATAACTATTTCTCTAACTTCCTCCACTTATTACAATTTCTCTTGAAAAATCCTCGGTTCCTGCTTCAATTCTTAATGACGCACATAGGGTCGTGGGTTCGATGCAGATTATGATCTGAGATGCACTTCCTTATTCTGTTGGGTAGTATTGAGGATCTCTTTCTTTCCTTTTTCTTTCTTCGTATAGTGTGATCTGGAGTTCTTCACATGAGTCACTTTCTCGAATTCTCTGTGTTGCTCTCCTTTTCCAACCATAGTCTCCTTCTTGTTTTATATAAACCTTTTACCACAATGCAATACTCCAATATCTTCGTCTGATTCATTATCTTATCTCAGCATCCTCATTCCATTCACTCCTTACTCATCCATCCCACTCTCAAACCTTCCTATGGTCATCCCCCAATTCCCTTATGTGCACAGAGGTGCTTAGTTGTCAGACTCCATCTTCATGACATTATTTTCACATAGTAACATATTTATCCAAGTAGATAATTCATTCAAATATATTTTGTGTGGACCTTTGAAGAAGTCCCTCTTTGCGACACTATAAGTCTAGGTACAATCTACTACAAATTATGTAACATAACCCCCAAGTATATTATTCAACTAGAAAACTAGTATGCGAGAAAAGTTATTACTTATCGTATTGAGTTGTCTAATTAGTTCAGAATTCCAGTTTCTTGGGGCTTCAGTTATGTATCTCCTAATGTTCTCTACTAACCTTCATAACCATTCAGTCAATATAATCATAAATTCACCAAAGAAAATTTCATGCAGATCTATGAAAACATACCTTTGTAACCATTTTTCGTCGTTGAGCCTAGGGTTTCTATTATGTTCCGTTGAAAAGTATTGTTGCTTCATTTATATCCATTATTCAATTTCTTCTCTATTCAGCCTCCAAAACATTCCCCTCAATCACAGTTCCTAGTCTCGACAACATAACCATTGCTTGGTGCGCATGGAGAAGACTCAAGGTTAATAATTCAAATAACAACAAAACCCTTAGATATCGACCCTTTCAAAATCCTGCAGATAAGTGAAGTCTCACATGAGGCATTTATAGGGGCTGCTGGAATCAAGGTTTTGCAGTGCTGAGGGGAAGTGAGGCATCATTCAGGTCATTTACTTATGTGCACAGTTCTCAGAGCTAACAGTTACTTTGTTATGAAACATAATATATGAAGAAAATTACAACATCATATGTGATACATACATTCAACATAAACTAGAAAACAACATATATTGGAAACACATCATAACACACATATTGACGTGGTTCACCCAACTTGGGATACGTCCACAATGATTGGATTCTTATATTATTCATTAATAGATTTCTTACAACTATGCACTGTGCTACAGGATATGCAACAATAATATCATCCCAAAACTACCTAGTCATTCTGTTGCAATGTGAGTTCACTCCTCAGTCATACTACAGATTTCTTCCTTCACTCAACCCCCTTACCCAAAAAGAATTTGCAGCTTACATGCACCATTACACACTCTCGTCATTATTTCCTTTCTTACATATTTATACATACCAATAGGGATAAGCCCATTACCAAAGTGGATTAAGTTTCCCCCAAAACCCGTTACAAAAGTGGAAAGAATGTCCCTAGCCCCCATGGTTTATAATTGTTTTCCTCCTTCTATGTGTTGCTTCGTCGCACATCCTTTTGTTGCGCTCCTTGGTGTTCGCTCCCATTGCACACTCTGGTCCATATTCTACTTTCCTTTTTCCCTTCTAATTCCTTTTGGTGCATATCCAAAAATGTATCCAAAAGGGCTCTCCAACACATGGCATATAAATAATCTCTGCTAATAATAAGGGGACACAAATATTTAAGGAATGGCATTTCAAAAAATATGGTAGTGGGTGTTGACGCCCAAAAGTGAAATGTAATACCCATTCCTGCAAATGGGTTGGAATGCCTTATTATTTATATACATATATTAATAATATACTAGATAGGTGGGACCCCCTTGTTTGAATCATGGTGGAAAAGAAACGCTTCTCTAGATTGCGCTCATGACAAATTTACGAAGCATTTTACAGTTTGAAAAAAACACAAGGAATTTGAATAAATTTTCATATGCAATCAATGATGATAAAGGCTAGCAACTTAAAACATGAAAGAAAGTGACAAGCACTTTAGTTATAACTATTATACATTTTCTTTGACATATGGTTTAAAATTTGGACTTCAACTCACACTCACATTGGTTATTATATATTGCATTCATGGTATAATGTGTTCATGGAATTGGTTATGTTATGTGAACAATAGATATGTCTTGGAACTTGCAAATGGGAACTTGTTAGAAATATGGGACATATTATATGGCGCTAGTATAAAATTATGGATAAGAGGGGTTTTCGTTTCAATTTGGAAAAATGGAAGTGACATGTTTTTTATGGTTGATTAATGCGCTTAATGGGATTTTGGATGCATTCCACCCTAGTTGTGGTTGATGGAAATTAATGAAAGGGTGGAGAAGTGGCGTGTATTTACTGCACGTTGTTCTTACCCACCTCGAGCTCACCACCCTCACCTTGTCGCACATTTTGGTTTCTTTGGTTAGTTTTCCTCTGTTTTGCTCGACCATTGGAGAATAGTGGTGGTCTTTGGTCCTTTTCGACACTTTCCTCACAGATATGGTGACTCTCACCCTTCCATTCATCATTCTAGCCTTGCTCTAGATAGAGTCTCTATGTTGTCTCTTAGAATTTGTATGTAGAGTGCTTGCTTTCTGAAAGATATGGTGGCTGGATGTATATTATGTCTATGCAAATGATATTGGTTGGAGTTTCAAATTTTGCAAACTGGAATTTGTTTAAATACTCCTTCATGTTAAAAATATTCAGTTATGGTTGCACCTAGGGTGGATGACTGGTTATTATTGCTCCTTGTTGTTGATAGAGTTATGGAAATTTTTGTTTGTTATCACCCACATCCCAAGATAGAACTCTGGAGGGTTTTTATGGTAAAAAAATGATAATGTCAGTTATGGGTTCCTTTGATGGAATATTGTTACCTCCTGCTCTCTCATGACAATTTGTTTCCCTTTTTAGTTGCCATCTCATACTTTGAATGAATGCAGAGTTGGGTTTTACCTCGCGACCACCTTGGAAGCAATTGTAACCTTGTTGGAGGTTTTGGTTTCATGTTACAAAACCCGCTTTCCAAGTTGTCCCACCCACCTGGTTGTTTAGTCATGTCTCTCCCTTTTCATGAATGTTGTAAACTTGAACTCGGGTTCTGAATTGGTTATGTGTTAACCAAACAATGAAAATATTCGTTACTTTCATATCTCCTTGGTCCATTGGTTGATTACCTACAGGAGTTTTGGTCATTTTTAATACTTTATAGTGAATGAAAGAAAAAGAACACCAGGGTTTCGAACCCGTCCCGTCACATAGCAATACTAGAAGTAGTTACCAGCCTCGTAGGTTGAGTATTTTGTTGGCCTATGTTACACTCCATTGCGCACTATATGTGGATTATTTTAATTAATGGAATGTTTATATTGATAGTCTATCATGTGAAAAGAAATCTGCAAATAAAAGAAATTAATTATACAGTGGGAATAAATTTGTTATAGTTGTTTTCGCTTGGTGATGTTTCGAGTCATTTGATTTTTAAATGAAAAGAAAAGCGACCAGCTAATAGAATAAAGGGTCTTGAACCCAGTCCATTACACAAAAATTTAATTTGGTTGATGTAAATGTTAAAGAAATAATAAAAAGGAGAAGGAAGTGATTGGTGTTTAGATTGGAAATGGAAGTATTGTTTTGATATATAAGTTGCATCTATTTTTCTTGAATAGTATCCAATGGTGGTCCCCATCCATGCTACCACTTTTTGTTCATCACCAAGCCTTCATCTTCCCAATAATCCCATCATTCACTTTTCAATAGCAACTAATTATTTATTTGAGTAATATGATGAATGGATTGATTTCATGTGCTTCTGTTGAGGATGATAGAGCCAACCTTTGATTTTATTTAGGTAGGGTTGATGCATGGACTGCCAAGAGTTTTCATAACTAATTTGAACATTTCTTTAGGATGAGCTTTTTCAGCAGAGGCAGTAATGGAAGATATAATAGAGGTAGGGTAAATTGGCAGAGAGGTCATAGAATACCTCGGTTCTCCATACATTTTTATGCTAACCCCCATGAATTGAAACATATTTTCCAATATGGGTTCTTCAACCTAGTAGGCCAAGGGATCCTCCAGCCCCAACCTGAAAGACCGCTCATCCAAGAACATCAAAATTTTTCCAGCATCACAGTCCCTCGTCATGTATCAATGCGACCAGAACCACCCACCAACGATGGTTGGAAATATATTTCCCACTAGCCTGTTGTTCATCACCACGATTGGCCTACTTCTTCTTTTCCATTTCCCCCTCTACCACCAAAGAATCAAATTTCCCAAGCTGATCATGTTGTCTCACCCGTGCAGTCATCTCATGCCAATAAGAGGTTAAAAATAGATGTCCCCGAGCCTGTGCAGGACAAGGGAAAAGGAGTAGCCACTCCCTTTAGCTCATCCAAAGAATATTCCAAATCTGTGTCTTCCCGCCTTCATCTTAAGGATGATTGTTCTCATGTTATTAGTGCAGTTCAACCGCAAGGTTCCAACCAACCAAATGTTGCCATAGAAAATTCAAAAGGGGATAGCAGTGAGAAGAGGCCAAATGCCTCCCATAGTAAATATGGTTTTTGACAATGGTTAATGTTATTTTTTATGTTAAAGACAATATTTTCACTTTGAAAAAGTTTTGGATAGCAAGCATATGTTTAGGAAGTTTTTTGGGGGACAACATGGATATGATTCTTTTGGATATGGTCATATTATATTTTGTTGATATTTAAAATATTTGACCATAATTATGTAAATAGGAGTTACAAGGAGGACATATTTGGAATCAAATGATTGAGTTGTATATTTTATTGTTTGATGATTATTAAAAGAAATATTTGGGAGTCACAAGGGGTACCACCTATTTATTTATTATTAATTAAGACCTTTATTTATATATACTATTATTACTTGTCTCAACTAATTATTTAAGCTAATTTGACTTAACTAAATAAAGGTAGTTGAATTACCCTAACTTATTGAGAAGGAATAAAAGCTCAATGATATGAAGAGACAAGAGGGGAATAGAAGGAGAACTACAACCATAAGGTTTTCTCTATACTAGTAAGATACTTTCAACTTTCATTCATTCTGAGTTTACTCAAAAGCTTAATCCTCTTGATGACAGAAGGGTCTTATTGAAGGCAACAAGATTCAAAAACCGAATCACATATTTCAGCAACTTGTTTTAAAGGTGTATGATTTATCTTTGGAAGTCTATGTATTTTTGTTTGTGCATGAATTGAGTTTCATGACTGATAAAGAATATATTGCAGAGTAAAGTGACAACATTTTGTAGTAACCTGATCCATATCTTTATCTTCAGTTTCCTTCTTGATTGTCAGAGTCTTTTTGTATGGTGCCCATCGAAGGATTTTAAATTTGACTTTGGTCCCTACCCTCGCAGGGGTTTGTAGAGAGAACTCATTTTTGTAC
The DNA here is from genome assembly GCA_009831015.1 of Picea engelmannii. Classification (NCBI taxonomy): domain Eukaryota; kingdom Viridiplantae; phylum Streptophyta; class Pinopsida; order Pinales; family Pinaceae; genus Picea; species Picea engelmannii. The sequence continues at coordinate 247,929 of ML795222.1, read as the reverse complement.
CTCATAATGAAATAAATGAAAAATCAGATTAGTGTTTCAGTCTCACACATGTGTTTTAATGATATGGTTCATTCTTTTGCTTTTATCTCCATGTACACATTTGTATAAGTTATGTACACATTCATGTAACTTTGTTTAAGTTTATTTCTTTTACACTGTCATATTTAACACATAAAACCAGCCTTGATCCTTTGTACTTAATACTTGTGGATTAAGCGATTGTTTTTTAGGCTATAAACCTCGGGTAACATTCCCAACTATCTTGTCTTATACCGAAAAGATATGAAAATTCTTGAGTAAGGTTTTCCATACCTTTTTCCTCAACAGTGGGATGATCATCACAACATAGAAATGATGTGCTACTGATTTCTTCTCCCATCTTAACTTTGATGGAATGAGCAAATTTAGAAATGAACATTGATCCATTTGATGTAACATATTCTAATGGATTAGGAAGATATTTCCATTGTTTTCTAAATGTATGACCAAATTACTAGTGGAACCACTATCAATGAACATTGTATGATCTTGCTAAACATTACCAATCACCGATATCTAGAATTGAATATATACATGAGAGGATGATTTAATAAACCTTTTGGCCTATTCTCTATCCACCTCAATAATTTTGGGAGTAATATGATACACAAAAACTCATGGGAGAGAAGGAACTTGATATTTAACTAACAATTCTCTTGGGAAAGGGCATAAACTAGGAGAGAGTTTATGGAGGTTGTTAGGTGGTTGTTTCCATGCTAGGGTTTGTACTAGGGAATTATCAAACTAGAAATCAAACAATGTATGTTGTACAATATTTATAGGTATATTATTGGAGAACACTTTTTAGGAGGTGTTGTTGCTATACACAAATTATTTTTCACAATTGTCTTTTGGAAATTAGCAAGTGTAAGGATTCTGACAGTTGCAAGGATTTTGATAGTTACTAAACATTTTGAATCCATGCTCATGTTCATTATTAGAGTATGAATCCATATCTATGAGAATATGTATGTCATAATCATCATTGTTAGAATCCTTCATGAATTTCTCAATATTCATGCACTTCTAGGATTAAAAATAACTTCTTGATTTTAGAGCTTCTCTTGCTAGAACAATCACAAGCACAATATCTTGATTGCACACAAAACAATAATACTTATGAACTTGAGTGAAAATATTTTTTAACCATATCTTCTTGACATATCTATAAACTTGATATGGTATTTGGTGGTTTGAACCTACCCTTTTCACTCAAAATTAATGAAGCCATTTATGGTGGTGACACTATCGTCATGATGATGACCAGGGAGTAACTTCTTTGCAACAATTGTTGTTGAGAAATTTAGTAGGCTCAACATTCTTTTGTCAATAGAGTTGCTTTTATTTTCTATACACCTAGTAGCCAGATCAATGAGTTATAAATGAATAAGTGAGATGTTGTATAATTCCAAATATTGCATAACCCAATTCCATATAATTTTTGGAAGTGAAGCTAGGAACTAGAGCATGATATGCAAATAATATGATTGTTCTGTAGAAAATTTGTTTTTAAGAAGGCATGTGGTTCAAAATCAGCGAGATAATCTAATGTCATATGCACAATATCTTTTAATGCTTCTTCATTAGTGTCAACTACATTGGGTATAAATTTTTTCATGTTTAGTGCTTCCAATGTATCTAAACCATATTGAATAACTAATTGGCATTAAACTAGTTGGGATGCCATCCACCATTCATAGACTATTCAAGCCATCCATATTTCAGTCAAACCAAACACTGCAACATTATCCATTTTTCCTAGATGTTGAATAGACTTTAAACTTCCAATCCAAACTTACAGTGCGCTGGTTGGATTCTTGGAACAACCAAGATTAAGAAGATAACTAAGCACATTTGTTGGCATAAGATTTGATTGTGCTTTTGACAATATCCATAATATGAATGCTAGATTTTCCTCATGCCATACTATAAAATTTCCAACCCCATTTAATAAAATTCATCATGATGTTTTGACATGGTTGTGAATTAGTTATTTGTGCACTAGAGTCGAGAATAATCTCATTGGGAATTTTGGCAAGGAAATTGCACTATTTTCCATGGTGTTTCCATATTGACTCAATGTGCATTCCATGTTAAGATATTTTGGTACTAAAATGATAATTCAAAATGACCCTCAATAATATTCAAAATAATAGTGTCATAACCTCATACAGGGGCCCTTTGTTCCAAAATCCATTGTAATACAATAATGATTTCATAAAATCCAATGGATGTGATTCCTCAATAAGGTGGCCTCACCAACCAAAATTGATGGTGTATTTGGTGGGGGAGGGGTGAAGAAAGGTTACATATGCACTCCCATAAAGCTACAATGTAAGTTGTTTTGGATCTACATATGTAATGCTAACTTGAAGGACAACATGATAGGTCAGTATAAAACTAGATTGAGTGTATATTGCTAATTGTTGGTGTAGGTCTAGTAACATGACATTAAAAAACTAAGTACATCAGGGTACTCACCATTGTAAATATGGCCTATGAAAGAATATGAATTCATTGGGTAACACCTAGCTTTTATTCAGGGTAACTAATCTAAACTTCGATTCAAAAATATTAACCTTGGGTGATCGAATCTGTCAGTGGAATGGTAAAGATGAATACAAAAGGAACATAGAGGGTCTAAATGAAGGACTTTGTCTATAAGTTGTAACACACCCAAGCCCTGATTATCTTTCCTAGGGATGGGGCATCAAAGTTTCTCTCTCCTTAACATCTCAAATCCTCTGACCAAGGTCTCTATCCTCCTCCACTTACCCGTATCATTCTAAATGAATGCTACCAGGCTCCAATTCGAGCTTTGGGTTACAAGTTACGGCTTCCCAATGTTATTCGGGTGTTCATTGGTTGAGGGCCATATGGCATCCATGTGAATCCACATCACATGTATGGTATCCAAGTTCCTTCACCCACGGTGGAAATCCATCCAACATTTTCTCCAACGAATGGACTCACTCTTTGTCTAACATGCAGGCCAATAGGAAATTTGGTACATCGACGCTTCAGCGCTGAACGCCTCCTTACTGTCCATGCATGAGACCTTTTGAATTTTTGAACTCCTGAAGTCTTGTAAGCTTTCCACGCGGTTATGACCTTTGGGCCTTTTGGGTTTCTCTATAAAGCTACTCCCCAAATCCTCTGGAGTCCCGAAGTCCCAGACTCTTGGAGTTCCAGTCACTTCACCAACCACTTTGTCTGGGTGGGCACGTACCAAGAAATGACACGTAGGAGGGGTCAAGGTGACACGTGTCACGTTCCAATGGGTTTATTGGGTATGTGATACGAACAAATATGGGCAACATGTGGCACATCAAATTGGGTTCCACGTCACCCTAGGTGACATCACTATTCCACGCCACTCCATACTGACAAGCTTCTAACATCCTTTCGATCTCATGGTCGAGATTCGACCATGCAGATCCATAGATCTATAGTTCTCCTTCACTTCATAACTTCGGTGTTCGGGGAGTTTGATTCTATGAAATCTCCATTCTCCCGAAATGGTACTCCACCGAAGTCGCCTCAGTGTAGATATAATGGCTTAGGGAACCCCCAAACATTCTCGATCGGTGGCTCACGCTACTTTGCGATGGGGAGTTGGATACCAGTTTTGTCAGTAAGATAGGTTCATCTAATGACTAGGGAATCCGCCCAATGATGGTCAACCTTTTAGGTAATTGTAACTCTCGGTCACCTTTAGTTGGTTCATGATTATGAGGGTCGATAACACTCTGAGGTCCCAGACCTCCAGAGCTCTAAATCCTGAAGGACTTAGCTCCCTTAGGTTCAGATCTTGTCCGCTCGTCTCCCAAATGAAAGGATCTTCCATTTAGAGACTTAAATATCGCTATCCTTCCTGAGCTTCATCATGAAATTATTAAGGACTTGGGTAGGATATCCCAGTCACACAACAAGGAGTCTGAAGGGGATATCCTCTTCAAAAGGACAGGGCCAGACTGACGCAATTATTTCTATCCCAACCATCCTACAAGTTTACATCCCAAGACATCTTGAAGGTTAAGTTGGGGCATAAAAAATATCAATCAGAAGCATGATTCCATAAGAATATATATGCATATACAGAACTTGATCATTCTATACATAAACCATTTAGAGACAGATAAATACATGCATTCATTCATTATTCCATTTCAATACACAAAGTATGAAAACACTTATCAGAAACAGGGAATGTGATGCGACTTCTGAAAGGGGTTCTCATTTCCACCCAACCATAGGCTCAGTCACTCCTAACGGATTTACCACTAGCCACCCTCGAGCTAGACCACGATGCTCTGAGAGAGAATTATGTCTTCCAACTCAGTAATAGTCAGGGATGGAGGTTACTCTCCTCCTCCCATAGGATCTTCGAAATGAGTTTCTCGATACCAAGAAAGGAAGCATTCATGAGTACTTCCTTAGTCACCCAAAACCCTCATTTATCATCTTATATCATAACCCTGCTAGCCACATCTTGTGATCAGAACATGCTCATTTTCAGTTCTTCCTCGAACTTGAGAGCTTCGTCTCTCTTCTCTGCTTCTCTTTGCAGGCCTTCCTCTACCCACCACCATGCCTTCCTTTCTTGCCTTCCTCAACAAGATTGCATGTGGCCCAAATTCCTAGTCCATGGTCAGGTCTGAAATCCTTACAGATGGGCGCTCTACCCCATCCCCTCATTAACTCTTGAGGAGGTCTTCCCACCTACCACCATGAATGTAATTCATTCCCGGGTCAGAGGACTATTCTAATCCTGAGAAATTAAATCCAACAAAGTACTGGTTTGGTGGGGATTATCTCAACCATTCCTGGTCCCCCTCACCATCTATTTCATAGCATCCATGGTCTCTCTTGGAAAACCCCACTTTCAGCAGTCATGCAACACTTATCCATTTCTATTAATAACATAAATTACATTCCTTGACCTTTTATACAAAGCTTCATCGAATCAAACGTTCATACATATCGAGTTTTCCATAGTCTCTTGGTCAATATAGTTGTATTTACAAACTGGGGGGAACAAGGGTGTTACAATCCCTCCCCTTTAAAGGAACATCGTCCTCGATGTTCTATCTGTCAATGTGCTCTGCATATATAGAAGTAAACAAAAATGGATATGCATGTCTCATGGCATCCTCCATTTCCCATGTAGCCTCATCTAGGCCAAAGTGTTTCCACTGCACCTTGACCTGTGCAATGTTTTGGTTCCTGAGTGAGGTTTCCTTTCTGTCTAGTATGCACTGAGGTTCTGGCAGAAATTCTCCCTCCAGCTCCACCTGAATCATGACCGGTCAATTATATGATTAGAACCATGTACATATTTCTTCAATAATGAAACATGGAAAACATTATGTGCGTTCACCATGGGAGGGAGTGCTAGCCTATGGGCTACAGGTCCCACTCTATCCAAAATTTCAAAGGGTCCACAATATCAGGGTGCCATCTTGGCACAAGATCATGTTCTCAAGGAACTCTTCCTGGGTCTAATTCTAAGATAGACATGGTCTCATGTTGGCCCTTGATCACCAAGTTTTGGGAGTTTCTTGGTCATTTTGACCTATTTTGGGACTTCGACAGCCTATCGAAGGAGGAGAGCAAGTCGAACCGGAGATCACAGGATCTTGGCTCCCTTTTGGGCCCCTTTTTGGGTTTTTGGGAATATGTAACGGGGATGGGATGTCGGCCCATGGGTTTACCCGTGTTTAGGCCTATTCTGTAATGTATATATAGAAGGATAGGTAATGTAGAAAGAGTTCGGTGTGCTAAGTGCTAAAGGAATGGATAAGTGCATATTTATAAGATCAAAGGATTGTAAGTGCTATGTGCATACTGTGTAAGAGTTGTAGAGTTGAGTGCAAGTCCCTGTGAGAGACTATAGAAGGCTTTGTTCTATAACACAAGGAAGAAGGATCTAGTGAGGTGCATAGATATTTTGTCTTGTGCGGAGTAAGGATTTTGAGGCTCTGTTCTTGTACCCAATTGACTGAAGACAATAAAGAAGAAGAGTTGGTGGACATAGCCCCAGGGTGGGGGTGAACCACATAAACACTGTGTTGTGTGCTTTGTTCTTTGTCTTGATGTGTTCATATGTTATATGCTAAGTGCTCTGTTATGTTTAGATAGATCTATTCATGCTTGGTGATTATTATATGTTAGAATGTTAGATCGGATCTAGATATTCATGCTTAGTGCTTGATATGCTCATTTTGATCCATTTGTATATGGTAACTGATTGAATATCGTAGATTAGTGTGAATGTTGTGTGAAGTTTTGTCTTATAAGCGAAGTGGTTATTGAATGTATATTGAGGAAATAACGGTGTTAAGTGCTCTAGTAAGCTGTATAATCACGGATGTATGTCCCAACTAAGGTTGCAGACACTTGAGTCCTGCAACCACCCCTGCCACTACCTCGGGTGAGGATGCATCTACTTCGTCAGTGTTGCCGAAAGGGCCAGTAGTTAGGTCTTTGTTGGTGCATTGTTGTAGCATTGAACCCTAAGTCTTCCCCTGTGCCAACAAATGGTTCTATTGCTGGGACTTGAAACTGTGATTGCTGGGAACTGAGAAAGAAGAAGCTTTGTGCGAAGATTTATCTTGAAATTGTGAAATCTCTATGCGTAGATTTGTGCCCTAGTGCACAATATTATACTTGAATTATAAAGATCTATGCTAAATAAAGAAGATCAGATCTAAAAGAAAGAAACCCGATCTGAAGAAAAGAAGATCAGATCTGAAGGAAAGAAGAAAGATCTGAATGCTTGGCACTCTAAGAAAGGTGAAAGTAAGAATTTATGATCAAAAGAGGTAAGATTTGCAAGCACTGTGCCCTGATAAAGGTAAGAATAGTTAAAAGTGTTAGATCTGAAATCTTTGTTCTCTGTAGAAGTAAGATAAGTGGAATTTTTTGTTTCTAGAGTATGAATCTAGGTATGTTTAATAGAGTCTGTCCTAGTTTGAAAGCTAGGGAATTAATAGATGAAAGAAGATTTGATATGAGTAGATCTGATAAGAATAGTGAAAGATATGTTATACCTATGCAAAGAAAGAATGTTTGGACTAACAAATGGATGTAGGATCCTAGAAATAAATTGTTGCAGGTTAACTCATATGATCCTAGTGTGCAATACAAAAGAAGTTGGGGATCATTTAAAAGGAAGAGAGGATTAACCCTCTGTTACAGTTGCAGAAGGTCGAGACATCTTGCTAAGGAATGCCTTGGTGGAAGACCTAGTTGTCTTTGTTGTAAATATCTAGACCATGAAGTATTAGATTTCCCTAGCATGATTGCTAATCTTAAAAGAATGAATCTGAATCAAGAAAAAACTAAGGCAGATCTAGAACCTACAAATGAACCTCAGAAAGAATCATAGAAAGCATTGCTATAGATGAAAGAAACATTGAATGACCACCGACATGTCAACTTATCAGAGATATTCAAAAAGAAGGAATGCATCAAAGAAAAAATAGGAGACTTCAACATTGATTGTTTTCTGGATGAGGAAACACAAATGAATATTATGCCAGAGAGAACCTGGGAAGATATAGGAAGGCCTGCTATGATCCCTTCACTAGGAGGAATAGGTTTATTCAGAGGAAACCTAGTAAACCTATGTGGAAGGCTCGCTCAGATACCTATGACTTTCAATGGAACTTCGACAGAAGAAGACTTTGAGATTATTAAATTTGTCAAAGATAGCGCCCCGTTTACCATGCTAATAGGAAAATCTTTGATTGATCGAGACCAAGCCTGACGAAAGGATGCAGAAGAAGTTTTGAAATAGAAGAAGAAAGAGTTAAAAGACTTTATGACCAGAAGGATTGCGCACTTGATTGAAGAATAGGAGAGAAGATCACATATATTTAGTGCTAGCAACTCGGATGTCAAAGCTAAGAAAATGCTAGAGGATCCACATAATATTGAGTTACCTATCCCAGACAAAGAAGAAGTATTATCCAGGAACCCTAGGAAATAATTTCAACAGTGCGAAGTAACTAAGACCAAATAAGATAAGAATCAAAATGAGAAAATCACTACCGAGATGAAGCTCATTGGAAAGAAGGCTAGAAATTTAAGAAAAAAAAGGACTAAGACTGAAAAGTTACAGGAGGTTCTAGAGGAGACCTCACAGAAAGAAAAATTACAGAATTGGAGCTTCGCCAAGATATCAGAAACACGACACATGGCACTTCGCCATGACAAAGAAATATAGTGATTGGGGATATTATAACCATTCGATTGACGCTTCGAATGGGCATAAAAGAAATAAAGGTTCATCATTAGATCGTTGGACCATGCCATAACGGATTGAACATGAGTTAATGGAGGTCCATACCCGTTGCAAGTCAACTGATGTCGAATTACCTATTTAACTCGTTGTGCCATGCACCGAGAACACTTTTGCCAATTGAGAATTTGAGCCCATAGACTAAGTTGAGTTTATACAGTGATCATTGTGCTCTCTTTCTCTATCTCATTACTATGTCTGAGTTGTTCCCTGATCCCATGAATTGTTTACCCTGTGTGCATATGTCGAAAGCATTGAGCACTGCAGAGAAAGCCATTGAGGAAGTTTTGATTGACTTGATGAAAGAGAGTGTCATGTCAGAGAGAGGAGTGTCTACATGTGTACAAGCATCTTCGACGAGAGGACTGCAGGCCTCTCCGTCCACTACTTGAGCCAGACCATCCCGACCAGCTAATGAGAAACGAACGAAGAACAGAGATGATATTGTGAATGCTAAGTTGATTCCAAGCATTCTACCTACTTATCTACCACCTCTGAGAGGTGCAATAAACCAAGACAATGTGCCCCGAGATTTTGAATATGAATTGGTCACTACATACCTTCTGAAAGGGATATGTGCAGTGCACGCAGATCAGGATAAGATCACAGCGTTGAATTTTAGTGACTTCAACCTCGGTGACAGAAAAGTGTACAATATGCTAGCCCCATATAAGTATATGACTAGAACCAAGGGAAAGAATTCAAAGGTTGTTCCCCAGTTGTTATAACCCTAATTTGCACCATACATGCTTACCTGGAATCAAGCCATCTCAGATCCCTTCTTTGAGAAAGCATTGCTGAACAACTCTTTAAAAAAACCTCTTTTATAAGGGCCCATGCACCCTACTCCATTACTGCACGTGTGTACATGCTAGCTAACCCAAAACAACCCGCGTGGACCTACAAAAGCATGAAAAAATGAAAGTTGTCGACGGAACACACAACTTTGGGTGAGTTAACTGAAACTCCCGGCCATGCATGGCCGAGGGTTCATCCAAATACCTAGCTTCTTCTAGCCTATAAAAGAAGGGTTAGGGGTCCCATTTGGAAGAGGAGAATTAGAGTAAAGAAACTCTACCCAATTGCACATTCCCATTGTCCCAACCCTTTAGGCATCCTTGTGTAAAGAGAGATATAAAGAAAAGAAGTTGGAGGACATTTGAAGAGGAGCCCAAGATTAGGTTTGCGGAGCAGTGGCCGGTCTCGACATTGTAAGTTGATTCATTAAAGTTAATAATAAAGAAATGATTTTCCCATCCCACTATATGAGTTCTTCATAGTTTAGCGAATATATGTTTGAATATCTAACCCATTAATTTGTAGAACAAATGCATGTAGAGTTTGTTTCTTTTTTTGTACACAGGTCAGTCTTGAGAGGATAACTGCCAACAAGTGATCAAGCGTGAAGAAGGATCGACATCGAACGTTCGAAACAAGGTATGTTCGTTTAACCATGTATTTGCTTAAACAAAATGGGGATTAGGTATGGGATGAAGGTAGAAAGTAGGATTCTTTCGGTCTTATCTACATGCATGATATAACCCTAAATGCTAGTCCGTAGGGGGATTTCCCACCACAACACCAACAGTGGACCATGAACCTCACGCACTCCACACTGCTTAATGTAATGAAGATTCCTCACTTCGGGAGGCATCAAGAAGTGAACGCATGTGTCAAGTTGTTGTTTTTCTGCTATCATGGAGGATACTTATGGTTGAACCATCGCATCACAGTGGATCCGACTTTGATCCATCGGATCATAGGGCTTAGTATGTAAGACCCTGACCCACAAGATTTATACCCCAGAAAGACTGCAGATCATGCTCTTTCCCTGAGGATAAAGGATACTTACGACAATGTAGAGAAGGGCATGTGAGGCTACAAGGTAGCCTCTATCCAGAGTGGCGCAGTGCACCTTTCCTGTCAGCTGATCGCAGGCAAGCTAGTTCGCAAGAACCGATCGACCCAAGTAATTGGATTCATATTCGACCTCCCAGGGAAGTGCGCAGAGGGACTACAGATGAATTGGGTGAAGTACCTCGTGAACCAACTCGAACTAGATTGCAGGGAAGCACAGGATCAGGGGTACAAATTCCACTTTAGCTAGCTTCTTATATTAATCGTATTCATCGCATGGGAGATTCCAGATTGTGCAACTTTCCTGAACATTGAGTCATTTGAACCACTGGTTGCAAAGTTCAGTATGTTGTGGTACTCCAATGACATGAAAAAGATGTTGTGGGTGGGAAATCCCCCTATGGACTAGCATTAAGGGTTCTGTAATGCATGAAAAAAATGACCTAAAGTCTCCTACTTCTTACCAACATCCCAATCATAAACCCCATTATTCATATGAAAATACAAGGTTAAAAAGATCAAGCTACTGTACCTTAGTTTCTGCGTTTGAAGTCGATCCTTTAACGTTTGGTCACTCCTTGACTGTAAATCTCCTCCCAACGCTGACCTGCATCCATAAAAATACAAACAAATAACTCTACATGCATATGATCTATGAACTAATGGGTTAGAGATTACATCAAAATATAATCAAATTTAAACATTGAAAACCTCATATGGTGAGATGGGAAAAGTACTTCCTTTTATTAATCTCACAAGAGTAACTTACAATAGTGAGATCGACCACTGCTCCTCGAATCTGGTCTTGGGCTCCTCTTCAACTGTGCTCCAATTGCTTTTGTATATGCTTCTCTTCACACACTAGTTGCAAAAGGTTGGGACAAAGGGAATGTGAAATCGGGTAGAGTTTATTTACAATTATTTTCCTCTTTCAAATGGGATCCCTAACCTTTCTTTTATAGGCTAGAAAGGGATAGGTATTTGGTCGAGTGACTAGATATGGGCGGTTAAATGGTTTAGGTAACTTACCCAAAACTGTGAGTTTTGTCTACAACTTTCCATTTTGCATGCTTTTGTAGGTATACGCAGGCTGTAGTGGGTCAGTGAGTGTATACACACGTGAAGTAGTGGAGCAGGGCGTGTGCGCCTTCAAAAAGGGTGTTTTTAAGAAGAGTTGTTCAGTAGTGGCTTGGAAAAATATGTAAAATGAGATGGCCTGATGCCAGGTAAGCATATTTGGTGCAAATTAGGGTTATAATAGATGCCCCTTAATGTGTGAGGTCAGAAGAGCATCTGATGGCCAAAATACATTATCAATCTTCACCAATGTATGAAACAGGTGAGCCTAGGGACCAAAGTTCGGGAGGTGCCATCTGCAAAATAACAATTGTCTCACCGAGGTGGGCATACCCATGCTTGGAATGAAATAAAATCATGGCTTCCAATCAAATATATTGCATATCCATGTCATATAACTATATAAAGTGTAGCCGCAAGCAATATGCAACGGATCTACATCTCGAAATAAAGAATATATACATGTATAGTATCCATCTTCAAGAAGTGAATAAGGCCTGGCTAGAGATGAGGCCTTCAGAGATCAAGCAATAGCTTCAAAATATTCACAACTCAGGTAGGAGTGTAATATGAGTGTACGAATTCACTACCCAGAGGTCTTTGGCAGCTTGTCAGGAACAAACTAGAGGATTTTGATTATCAGGATAAGGGCTTAATGGATTTCGAACAAAGACTTGATTGGGCTTTCGGGATGGTCAGGCATGAGGCCAAGAGACAATCTGCAGAGGGGCCGACTCAATCTTGGTAATAACTTCCCTTGGACAATAGAACAACAAAATATGAGACTCAAGCAGCATGGTATTTGACATAAGTCTACGATGTAGGAGGCAACACAAACTCTCCAAATGTTTGGAAGAATAACCAAATGGAGGAGGACACAACTCTATGTAGCAAGAACAAGTTCCTAAGGTCATATTAAATCCCAGGGCTTGATGAACAAATGACATGATGTGCTTTGTCCAAGGGTGACTCATTGTGCTGCCAACAAAAAGAAAATACTTTTCCCTTCTTCTTTTGGGGTATATTTGATTTTTTTTTTGTATTTTTCAATAATTTTGGAAATCTTAAAAAAGAATAAAAGAATGCTACATTACAAAGGAGGATCGAGTGTCTTAGACATACTAGTTCCAAGCGCAAGGAACACATGGATACTCAGAGCAAAGGGATATATGTAGGAAAAGGACACTCGGGAAAAATCCTCTGTGGGCCAAGGTGTCAAGACACAGAGGCAAAGTGCTACAAGGCTTGCATATAAGGCATGCTAGATGGTTTAGTTGACAACAAAATGGAGCCGACATTAGGCCAAATATGCAGGTATGTAAATGCGATTAATAAGAGACAATGGTAACGTCCTTCTATGTGATTTTAACGAGCCTAGAGAAGGTAAGCTCGACGATTTTTCATATTTAGAGAGTCTGAAAAAAGCGTAAAAGGAGACTCTGTTGGGGTACCTTTTTCAAAGGTAGTCTAGTCGGCTCAAAAAAGGGGTAAATTAGCACCGAAAAGAAATCTAATCAAAACCATTTTAACGAGTGTGATAAAGATAAAATCACTCGACAATTTTTTCATATTTAAGGAGTCTGAAAAAGGCTTAACTATGGACTCTTTCATGAATGTTATTCTGGACCATTTTAACCAGTGTGAAGTAATAAGGTCACTCGATGATCTTTTCAATTTTAGGGAGTTTGAAAAGAGCTTAACTATGGACTCTGTAGGGGTTCCTTTTTCGTAAATCTAGTCCCTTAGGCCCAAAAAATGGTTAAAATCATACTTGAGAATACTCTTCTAGGGAACCGAAGCTCATAGAGTATACCTTTTTTCGTGTAGTTGACCATCTAGACCGAAAAAGGGGTAAACTACCTTCGGCCAGATGTGCCTTCAAATTTCAGTTTAGCGAGCATGAAGGTCAACAAGGTCGTTCGACAATATTTTCATTTTTAGAGGGTCTGAAAAGGGCTTAAAATAAGACCCATTGTGTTTTGTGGGAGTCCCGAGGGTGAGGTTAGGAGTGATAATGCATCATGAAAATGAGGCTCAAACTTGTAATCAAGATAAAACTGACAAGGACTCTCGAGCCTATAGTCATTAACGACGACATGGATGCCAAAATGCAACCAAGATCTATCTAGGGCATCCATGAAGGGTTAGGCTCTACCACTAAAATACGACACTTATAAATAAGCAATGATGGTTCTGTGTCGCAATTTGGTGGGATCAATCCTATGGCAAAGAGAAAAAGGCAACGAGGTGCAACAAGTGGAGGTGGAATCCAATCTTACGTGCACAAAGTTGGAAAAATGAATTTTTACGAAAAGACCTTGAAAATGACCCAAATCTCCAAAAAAATTCCCAATACCCAAAGTACCACTTATTGTAACATCCCCTAAGAAACTCTTGAATCATTTTTCAGGTTAGAAGAACGACAAAAAGGGTCCAAAAAATGACAAAAAGTGGCCAAAAAGTCTATAAATAGAAGCTGACAACTCATTATCACTATTGCTAATTGAGAAATTGACTAAAATCCAAAAATACCCCTTTGTGAAAAGAATTGATTAAGGGAGCTTTAGTGGAGGAAACGAACTTTCTTTTGGACCAAGTAAGTACATATTAACCCCTATTGCATTTCAATTTTTAAATTATGCATTTCTTTTAGTTTTTTGAGGGGGCGCTGACCTTTAAAAAGGTTGGCCCTACGTATATGCGGGGTGTCCTATAACAACACGCGTGTGCACACATGCAAAGGAAAGATTGCATGTGTTCAAATGTGACTATGTGTATTACAGCCCATGTATACCCTCTAAGATGTGGAAAAAAATAAAAAATAAAAATGTAAGAGATAATCTCTCCTAAACTTGTAAATTGCAGGATGTATGTTCATTGGAGAGAGAGAGAGCATGAGGACATTGATTTTCTGGTTGGTGAGGACCCTGCTGCTACCACTGTATTGGCTCAATGTGGTCTATTAAAGTTCTTCCAATGTTCATTCATGCGGGCACAACCCAGGATATTGAATGCCTTGTTTGATTATTGGCATCCTGACATAGAGGCCTTCATGCTTGAGGGACATTCGTTGACTCCAACGACTGAGGATACTTACTTCTTGACTGGCCTCTCAAGGAGAGGGGAACCAGTCAATTTTTTTCACTTTTCCCTCCGGGCCTCTCAACATAGAAGAGTTTATTGGACTCCACTGTGAAGCTGGTACAGACAAAATGGGCACACAGGTGCCGATAAACAGGATCTCAGACCTATCACTAAAAGTGATAGTTTTGCTTATTGGGCGGATCACTAAATCCACAGCTCTACATCAGGCTTCCTGGGCACACATGAATTGTGCGGTTCATTTCTTAAATGTACAAGTTTTTGAATGGACTACTACTTTACTGGATTGCATGAAACGATATCTTATAGAGTGTCGCATGCGGAGGCATAGAAACTTCAGGTTTGGGACTATTCTGTGCTCTTTATTCTTTGAGAGGGTACCTAGTCTTAGTCCGAGGGAGATAGTACGGGGGCACATAGCCTCTTCTCCAGCAGTATGCAGATGGGCAATGATTTTTTCGCGATAGGGGGGAGGGAGGAATATTGAGGCCTTTGACGACAAGTTTTTTGACTAGTGGTCTCGGCAGATCCCGACGATAGAGGACTATCCCTATGCCAGGATTGACTTTTCCAGGGACCCTGACATGGGCGTACCTCCCGTAGTGGTACGAGGAGAGCTAGGTATGCTTGTTTTTCAACTTTATTTATTTTTTATGTATTTTTATGTGTATCATTTTTTTATACCAGATTATCTGACACGTATGTCTCAGTTATGTGCAGATGTGGGGCCAGTGCATCCAACAGAATTCACAAGGACTAGGCGACGTCCTCGACCAGAGGCGGGACTAGCCACGGTTAGTGGGCCAACAACGGCAGGGGGGCCTCTACCTGGGGAGGCTAAGAGAGTTTTGAGACAGGTAGAGAGGAACCTCACCGCACTTACTCGAACATTCCCCATGGCGGAGATAGAGGATCTTCCACCATCCGTGCAGACTCACGTTGTTGGGGTACCATGGACCTGGGTCCAGTTTTTTCAGTGTCTAGCTAACGCCGTTTTTCACTATGACAGGGCCCATGAGCCCCGCCCTTAGATTAGATTGGACTTCTTAAGTGTCGAGGGCACCTTTTGTATATTTTTTAGGGCAGAAGCCTCGTGACTCTTTATTGGACACCTATTTTTTGAGGTGCTTGCGCCCACTTATGTACTTTGGTTCTTTTGCGATATATATATGGATTTTTTTTTTTAATCTTTTTGTGTTTTATGGAATACACTTATTTACAAATGTATTTACATGTGTGTGTGTGTGTGTGCTTTTTCTTACATGTGTGCAAGATGCCAATCTAATATATGATTAGCTAGAGTATCTATAACTTGATTTAATCTCCTAGGAACATGGATATACATAATGTAATCAAAGCTTCGTTCTAAAAGACGTACCCTAAGGAACCGCCGGTGTAGAGTAGGATCATGAACGTGGTAAATTCCATTTAACTGAGACACAACCAACTAAGCATCTAAATAGACCCGGAGGTGAGAGATACCAAGTGACAAAGCATCACGAAGAAAATCAATAATTGCATTGTATTCAACAACATTGTTTGTGGTGTGACCTAAACAAATAACTCCTAAAGATAGCAACTGGCCCTGAGGTGTGAAAATCGCCCAAGCTGCGGAGGCAAGCCTCCAAGTGTGTCAGCTAGTGTCATCTACGAACCCAATAAACACTCTTGATTCACTTGACATCTGCCACAGTGAAAAAGATAACATCAAAAACGACACATCCATAAAACCAAAAGACAAAACTAAAAAGTAATAGTACACAGACTATACATATGTTACAAAAGGTCACTCAAGGTGACACACCTATGAGTAATACTTCTTGAGGTAGAGCCCATTTCTAGGCTCCGCCAAAACATTTCCCTCAAATTCCACCAAACGATAAGCGCCCTTCTATAGTACTTCTTTCACAATGAAAGGTCTGAACCACATGGGTTTGAACTTGCCTGCCCCTGGGGGGTCCTTATCTTGGCCATAGACCAGGAAAAGGTCACCTTCAGATAAAATCCAAGGATGAACAGACCGATCATACTGACACTTGACTTTTTGTTTGTGATCCTCGTTAAACAAGGCTGCATCACGATGTTGTTCATTGAGTTGTTCGAGGTATAGTAATTGCTTTTCAAGTGGTGAAGTGTCTGGCAATAACTATACTGCCAAATTTAAATATGGGATCTAGCACTCTATGGGAAAGACTGATTCCAACCCGTAAATGAGTTGAAAAGGTGAGAAACTGGTTGCATTCTTAACAGACATTCGGTAAGCCCATAATGTCGAGTATAACATCAAATGCCAATTTGACTTGGCTAAATTGATCATTCTTTGTAGAATGGTCTTAAGGGATTTATTGACATCTTCCACTTGACCATTCACTTGTGGGTAGTAGGGTGATGAATATTATTTCCGCAACCAAAGCTTTGACGTTAACTCGGTCATAATTTTTTTCTAAAAGTGACTACCATGGTAAGTGACAATCTCTCTCAGGACGTCAAACCTTGCTATTATCTAGTTGAACAAAAAGAGAGTTGTTGTCTCCCCATTGTCTTTAAACATTGGCATAGATTTGACCCACTTGGTGAAGTAGTCTACTGCTACGATGATATAGCATTACCCCCTTACTGAAGGGGGGTTGCATGTAGTGTAATCAATCCCCCATTTAGTGAAGGGACCAACGGTAATAACGGGAAACATGGGAGAGAGGTGTGCCCTCATATTCCGAGAGAAGATCTGACACGAGTGGAACTTCTTGACCTATTCAACACAATCTTTGATTAATTTTGGCTAGAAGTAACTGGCTCGTAGATTTTTTTGGGTTGTTACCAACCCAGATAGATGACCACCACATCCTCCAGTGTGGCAATCGTTAATCACGATTTCCGCTTCTTCATGAGTGAGACATCGGCGAAGGTTGCAATCTTCACCTCGATGATACAAACTGTCCTCGAGTATGAGATAGTTCTTAGCTTGATGGAGTATACGATGATGCTCATATTGAGAAGTAGAGATGAGACACTTCAAATTCTGGAGATAGACAAGCACATCTCCATACCAAGGGTCGGAAGACGCGATCAAAAACATGTCTCCTTTGATAGTCTACTCGTTGGGTATAACATCACCTGATTCGACCGAAAGTTCCGATATCAGTTCCGTGAAGACCATCAACTTTTTGGATTTCGTCGAAATGAACTCCAAGTTGAATTCCTAGAGGATAACTATCCATCTACTAATCTTTCCGTCGATGACTCCTCGTATCAATACGTATTGAAATGGATTCACAATGGTAATGACGGTGGTCTTGTGAAACAAAATGTAATGATGGAACCATTGGAAAACATGGACTGCTGCCAATGTAAGTTTTTCAATGTGGGAATAATCGAGTTCTGGTCCAACCAGGCCTCAGCTCAAGTAATAAATCATGTATTATGAGAGAAAATCATCCTCCTGAACTAAGACCATACCGATGGTCGACTCTGTAGAGGCCAAGTACAATAAGAAATATTTATTATTATTGGGTGGCCGAAGTGGAGGGGTGGATATGAGGGTGCGTTTCAACGCTATGAAAGAGCATTGAGAAGCTTCGTCCCAATGAAAAGGAACATCCTTCTTTAATAAATGCATAAAACCCTCTGTGATCTCGACATAGTTTGCGATGAAACACCGTAAAAAATTCGCTTTTCCTTGCAAAATTTGAAGCTGAGGGATGGTGCACGGGGGAGGCAATTGAACTATTTCCTCAACCTTTAGAGGATAGACCATGATCCATGTTTTTGAAACTATGAAACCTAGAAGACGACCTGATGTGACGCAAAAACAACACTTGTTTGGATTTAAGTGGATTCAGTAGTAGCGACACCATTCAAGGATAAGTCGGAGGTGTGTCGGATGGTCAAATCTCTTGCAATATCGTGATGCTAAATTATCAAGATAAGCCTCGACTATGTGTTTGAGGTCATGGAAATCAAAATACATGGCCCGCTGAAACGTAGCTCCAACATTTTTTAGACCAAAAGGAATTTTTCGATAAGCGAAAGTACCCCACGGACAAATGAAAGAGATTTTGTTTTGGTCTTCGGGTTTGATCTGTATCTGATTGTATCCATAAAAACCATCCATGAATAAAAAATCCTCGCAACCTATGCAGTCATCAACTATCTAGTCAATAAATGGCATGGGGAAATTATCTTTTGGGCAGGCCTTGTTCAGATCACGGAAGTCTGTACATACGCGAATTGTACCTTGTTTATTATTGACCAACACGGGATTCGACACCCATTGAGTCAATTGGACAGGGTAGATGAAACCATATTTAAGTAGTTTATGTACTTCTGCCTTGATAGTTACTACTTTCCTAGGATTGACCGGACGAAGCTTCTACCAGACCGACTTGACATCAGGATAAGTCATGATTTAATGTTCGATGATTCTTGGATCTATGCCTAGCATTTCCTTGTAAGACCAGGCAAACACATCGTGGAAATCTTTAAATAAATCTGTGTAGATTTGAATCTCCTTGGGGGAGAAATCCGCTCCAACGAAGATATTCTCCATGACGCCAGGGGTTCTGGAGATGTCTATAGGTATATTTTCAGCTATTGTTGCCATAGTTCCTTCAACATAAACAATGTGCGTTGCCAAAGGATTGATAGTACAATATTTATCTCCATTCATAGTCAGAGTGAATTCACCTGCTTCAATTCATCTTAAATCTGGGAGGAAGTAAGATCTATGATGAAGATCATCCCAGGGTCTGTTTGGGCTAGGCATTGCCTCAATAATCACCTCGTCCGAGGGCAAGACTAAGTCTAAAGAATCTGTATCAACAAGGGAACCTTGAGCCCAAATAGGCTTGAGCACCGGATCTAACTCTTGTGCGAGAGTCAGATCGAGGTCGGTAGAAGCTTGTTGAATTATCGAGTATGCAACTTCTGTCACAGACAAAGGCATGGCCATGTCATGGTGCTATGTCACTTCCATATTAGTTGATGGGGAACGAAGAGTCCACGGGTCGTTAAAGTACATCGTGCGAAACGACGAGATTTGAAAGATTTCGGCCCGA
The DNA here is from genome assembly GCA_009831015.1 of Picea engelmannii. Lineage (NCBI taxonomy): Eukaryota > Viridiplantae > Streptophyta > Pinopsida > Pinales > Pinaceae > Picea > Picea engelmannii. The sequence goes on along the minus strand of ML795222.1, from coordinate 228,495 downwards.
GGCTGGTTGAGGTCAACCGACATGTAATGGACATTTTCGGTTGGAGGCAGGTAATCAAAAGTACCCATCAAAGGTGGGCACAAACCAACCCCTATGTTGACGATGTCAAGCTAAGTGTTATCAATCATCGGGATCGTGGAGACTCCCAATGAAGGGTCAAGACGAGAGAAAGATAACTAATCAATGGTCACAATCCGGCCCTCGTGTGGAAACAACAAGACCCAAAAAACTATCACAACCACTGCTTTCATAGCATAGGTCCAACTCCTTCCTAACAAAAGATTGTAGTCAAGAGACACATCAACCACTTCAACTTCAACGCACACGGTTTTCCCCCCTAACTGTATAGGGAAAGAGGGAATGATCCTATGTGGTCAGAAAGAATGACCGTCAAAGGCTGTAAGAAGAGTAGGTGATAGAGACAAAATGGGTTGGACTATGGCCTTCCAACACACCAAAGACATCACGCATGTCAAGGCGCCCTCATCCACCACTGTACGGAAAATATTCCAGTAAAAGTTTTCATGGTGTAAGCCACTACTATCTGAAAAGTTACATGGTAAGGAAGACGAGGTTTTAAGTCAGTCATATCATGCATGATTGTTCCTGGATTACAAATCTCAGCAGATCCTAGGGAAGCTAACAGAGCCTTTCTCTAGGAAGGGAAACTCTAGAGGACTTCCAAAGAGGACATCGCACAAGGGGTTTGTGATAAATCCTCCACCACAGAGTAGTTCTGGGTGGCTTGTGTGTTTGGATTGTGAGAATCTTTCTTGAATGCACCTTTTGGGATGCATGTCATTGTTTCACCCAATGTATTCTCAATATGGAGAGGAAGAGGTGGGGTTTCAGCTTCTTTACCCTTCTTAGAGGTGCTTGGATTTCCGTAATCATGTGCTCTAGTCGATATATAGGCATCACCTTCCATTATATACACATTTGCAGATAAAGGATTACTCGAAGATGGAGGGGGTCCTTGACTGCCCCCTTCCGCACTCAAGGAGGCTTGAGTTAGATTTTTCTCATGTGGAAACGGGTTCGTTAACACGGCAGGCTGTTGTTGTGCCAATAAATTTTGGGCCTCCACAAGCTGAGGGCACTGATGGGTCGGGTGGTCTTCCTTGTAAAGATTACAAGGATACTTCGACTTCTTCTTTTTTGTGTCACCCCTGCCAGCATTATCGATAGGTTTCTTATCCCCCTTACCCTTATTTTGTTGTTTCTTCTTTCCATCAGGCTGTTGGGTGGCCTTTGGGTTTATCGTTTGCACACTATGTACGTCCAACTTTTGGCTAGGGGGAACAACCGAAAAGGTGGTCTGGTTGGTCGTTGTCTACTGTGTTGACAATTGTTGCAATCGATTTGACAATAGATCAGCGGGCTTCATTTGTGTTGAACCAATAATGTCGTCGTCATGTGGTCCAAACCTTTGTCTGGTCTTGTTAAATATTGAGCTCGGTGCATTTGGGAAAATTTTATAGAGTAAACCAAACTGAGAGTAAATGAGCTCTAGCTGTTGAACTCTCATTATCATGTCTTCCTCGGAAAACACCTCGGATGTTGCGACGTCTTTAGATAATTGGGGTACTAAAAACTTAAGGAGCCACTCTAGAAAGAATACTGGTGGGACTGACACTTTTATCAAACTCTTTCGACGTCTCCATTCTCAAATGTGATCCTATATATGGTCTATTTTTTTCTGTTCGAAGTTGGCCAGCAATTCAGTGCCGACGTCATATCTCACAAGTAATTGGAAATGGTTTAAGGAATCCATTTCCAATTCAACGAAGGAAGAGTATCGTGAGTGGTCAAGCTCGATGTATCATTTCACAACACTCCCTATGAGAATGCATTGAAACAATCGCAACTGGACAGAGTCATCTATCAAAGAGTTGGACAAGCACCACAAGTGGAAGGTAGTCACGTGATCGTCGGGATCTTCATTAGGATTGGCTTCAAACTTTGGAATGTTCGAAGGAAACTTGGTCGGCATAGGAGGCCAACTGGGATCATGACAAATGGGGTCATTTAATAACCTTGTCAAGTATGGCAAGTGCAAGGTTGCTAGAAATGGTAGTTTAGGTTGTGGATTGTAGCTAGGGAAAAAGGACCCTGGAGTTTGACTGGCACCAGGTTGCCAGGAAAATTTAGGTTGCCATCTAGGGCTCTGGTAATAACCATGGTTGTGACCAACGTACGAATTATGTGCTTGTTGAGACATCATCGGTTGGTTCCCATAATAGGACATAAAGGGTTGGGATTGCGTCGCATTCCAAGGATTTTGGGAGGGGTTTCCCCCTGTCGATTCGGCGGGCATAGGCATTGGGCCTTGCCCGAGGTTCCACTGGGTATGGAAGGGGTTGCCCCTAATCGACATGCCTGGCAAGGGGACTGGTCCCTGCCATAGATTCCAAGGTCCTTGTGAGGAAGGAATTCCTAAGTGTGCCCCCTGTGCAGGAATAGTACCCTGTACAGGATGTGGTTTTCCATAACTGGGTTTGCCCCTAGCTGAAATGGAAGCTGACGAGAAAGAATTGTTACCAAACGCGTTGAACAAAGAGAAAGGTGTAGAACCAACCGACATGTTATAAGGAGGGAGTGCTTGACTACCTGCGCCAAACAAATTTACATTGGGCCCAACGGACTGTTGAGCAACATCGTCAAGCGAGGGGGACGAAGGGGGTATATGACCCCCGTCGTAAGGGAAAGAGATAAAGGGAGCGAAAGTGCCCCCCATATATCCTTGCAAAGGAGCATTGGAACTCCTGCCCCCAGACCTAAATTCTGTAGAGTGGATTAGGATAGTACAATACTCGTACCGAAGCCAGGCATCCCATATGACAATGGAGGGTCTGTCACATTCTAAGTAAACGGAGCAGTGATCTCCACCATAGACGGAATCAGACCGCTGCCCTAAGTAGAAGCAGTCGAGACCATAGTGGCCCAGACCAATGATGGTTGGTTAGAAGGTGGAACACCCCCGGTAGCAATAGTCGTGAAGGAAATATGAGTATTCCCTGAAGAAGTAACAACGTTTGCTTCCATTATTTCTTGTGACACTACCTGATGCTCGTAAGGTAGAACCTGTATGACGATAGGCACCGATAGATTAGTGATGGGAGGGTTATACAGAGCAAGAGCTTCTTCTCTGAGGTAAGAAATGATTGGTTCCTCCAGAATCAAATGCTATTTTCTCAAAGATGGGTTGGGCACAGTTTCCTGTAACCCGATTGTCTCAAAAGACCCTTGTTGGTCTAGTTTTCTCCTTAGTAGTGGTGGGGGGGGGCTTTGAGGTCAACCAGCGGCAGGCCCAAAATCCTTCGCGACCGACAGAACTCCTGATCCTCCACTATGTAAGAAGATCAAAGACACACTAGGGAAATATCTAATCATTTGAAAACTAGTACGCACTAGAAAAAGTACCTATGAGATAAAACAAGCAGTGACTAGCTAGTTGGAATAACAGTTACAACAACCAACACTAGAGAAACTTACCGGTGCAAGTGCAACTCGAATACGGAAGCACCCTCTGGGTATACTCTGCAAAGCGTGGCCCGATGTCTATCCTAGGTACTGTGGTATACCCCCGTAGTCACCTATGTAAGTCACTAGAAAGATAGGCGACTAGGTTTCCAGCGCGCAAACAATCACCAAGTAGGTACAGTCGACAGTCGGGTGGACCACAATGAGTAGGGTATCAAGCCCAAAACCTATAAAGGGTATCGAAAGAAATTTTTTCGGAAGATGAATGAGGACCTCGAACGGATTCGAGACCCACGAAGCTCCGTGGAAAATGCGATCAACGGAATCCCAAGACAAGCCCTCTATATGTGTTCCCCACTACACTTGGTCCATATTTGGAGGGGTTATCTCCACTACCTTTCCTTACGCGACCTCGTGTTTATCCCCTGTGTTAGAGGAGGGTCCCGGATAAATTTCACGATATTGGAATTTTGACACTCCCTAGCACATACTCTTATGTTTGTTTTAGCAGCCTTGAAGAGTTTCCTCTCCAATCCTAAATCAAGGCTCTAGCCTCAACTAGTTGATGGACCCTACAAACATAAAGTCTAGTTGATTTTAAATAATTGTTAATTTTAGTGGTTGTCTTAAGTCAAAGGGAACGAAAATGAAACCAATGATTTTTTCAGAGAAGAAAGAGAAGAGCATATACTGAAACTGAAAACAAATTACTTCTTCACAAATTCAAATTTGCACATTCATACTCTTTAACCAACTTTTCAAACTTTTTTTTTTCTAAAATCTTTTAACAGAAAACTCAAAACAAGATTTCTCTCGACTATGAGCTACTTATTGTCCTAAGTCAACAACCAAGAACTTACGAAAGCAATCTTTTTCCTGATGATTAATGCAAACAACCAACTACTTAACCAAACCAAAAAATAAAAGATTTTTTTTTTTATTGTTTAATGCTTAAGAAGAAAAAAAGGGAAAAATGATGACAAGTAAAGACCAATAAAATACTTCTAGCCTAAGCACAAATCGCAAAGAGTTACTGACAATAACACACAAGTTGATTGAAGCAGACTCTCACACTTGTCTAAAAACCCTATTACAGAAAAACAGAGGAAAAACTTTTAATGAAAAAGAAATCTATGTTGTAATCAAACCTAAGCTATAGACTGCTATGACAAAGACCCAGACTAGATCAAGAAAATCCCTGAGAGGTGTGACTCTTCATAGGGAAGAGGATGACTGCCTCTTCTAAAAAAACAAAATTCTCAATAGGTACGCTACTAAAAGTTCAATAACCAGTGTATGTATGCGAGATGTGCAAGGTCAGGGCGCATGTTCACGCGTTCAGGCCCACTACATGCCGCGTGCACCTCTGCAACTCCTCAAAAAAATGAAAACAAGCAATCAAGCACTGGCAGGGAGCACTTGTACTGAGAACTAGAATCCCTTGAAGACACATAAACTTACTTTGACAGAAAAAGATGCAAAGAAGAAGCTAATCTGAGGTTATACCTAGGCTACAGACTGCAACAATAGAGACCAGAACTAGATCCAAAAAACCCCTGAGAAGGATCACTTCTGACAAGGAAGAGGATGACTGCCTCTCTTTAAAAAAACAAAATATGGACTCAGACACGTTATTGGTCCTTCAGCAGCCAGCGTATGTACGTGGGCTGTGTGAAGTCAGGGCACGTGTATACACATGCATGCCTTCTACAGGTCACGTATGCCTTTGTATCTTCCTGAAAAAGAAAAAAACAGTCAAGCAAAGAAAGCAGGGAGTACTGGTATGGAAGACCAGAATCCCTACTAGCTTAGACTCTTGCAGAAACTCAAAAAAAGGTAATAAAACCAATTTAAAAAACCCAAAAAGCATCCCCAAAAAACCCTATAGATCTCCCCAGTATGGTCATCAATTCTGTTGTGGGTGGGAATTCCCCCTACAGACTAGCATTAAGGGTTCTGTAATGCATGCAGAAAATGACCTAAAGTCTCCTACTTCTTACCAACATCCCAATCATAAACCCCATTATTCATATGCAAATACAAGGTTAAAAAGATCAAGTTATTGTACCTTAGTTTCCTTGTTTGACGTTGATCCTTTAACGTTTGGTCGATCCTTGACTACAAATCTCCTCCCAACGCTGACTTGCATCCATAAAAAGACAAACAAAGAACTCCACATGCATATGATCTATGAACTAATGGGTTAGATATTCCATCAAAATATAATCAAATTTAAACATTCAAAACCTCATATGGTAGGACGGGAAAAGTGCTTCTTTTTATTAATCTCACAAGAGTAACTTACAATAGTGAGATTGACCATTGCTTCTCGAATCTGGTCCTGGGCTCCTCTTCAACTGTGCTCCAACTGTTTTTGTATAAGCTTCTCTTCACACACTAGTTACAAAAGGTTTGGACAAAGGGAATGTGAAATCGGGTAGAGTTTCTTTACAATTATTTTCCTCTTTCAAATGGGACCCCTACCCCTTCTTTTATAGGATAGAAAGGGATAGGTATTTGGTCGAGTGACCAGTTATGGGTGGTCAAATGGTTTAGGTAACTTGCCCAAAACTGTGAGTTTCGTCTGCAACTTTCCATTTTTCGTGCTTTTGTAGGTATACATGGGTTGTAGTGGGTTAGCTAGTGTATACACGCATGCAGTAGTGGAGCAGGGCGTGTGTGCCTTCAAAAAGGGTGTTTTTAAGAAGAGTTGTTTAGTAGTGGCTTGGAAAAATATGTAAAATGAGATGTCCTGATGCCAGGTAAGCATATATGGTACAAATTAGGGTTATAACACAAGCAATGGAAATCAAATGTCGTCTTCCACACCTATTACAACCAGTTGAAGATTGTTATCCAGTCTGAGCCTTGCATAACCCCAGACACACTCCACAGGTTTAGACCCTTGATGAAATTCAGTGTGAACCGCCATTTTATCTATATTACAGTGTGCGTTGATGAGCATAAACAACAACTGCAATCATACTACAAGTGAACAGAGGATGACTTGGAGGATATTACCAAGGAATGGTCAACGAACCTCCTTGTTTCAGTGACCCTATGGAGATTTCCGATGTTGACAGCCCCAAAACTGCACCGGATACAGTCGGACCTAGCAAGATAAAGAAGACTAAATAGGTCCATGATTTAGACAACGTATCCATGAAGACATCTTCCATCTCAGCAGAGAAAGGAGGAGATGGCGTAGAAGTTGAATCGAAGAAAGGTGAGGTCACACCGCCAAGAGACAAGGAGGATCCCTCGAAGAAAAGGAAGGTTTCCCCTCCGACACCTTCTTCAAGGAAGAAAATGAAAGAAACCATAATCAAATTCAAGACCATCCTCACCTCATATGACTTCAACTTCATCATCGCAACACTAGATGATGCTTCGCTAGAGATAATAGAGAATCAAAAAGCTAAGCAAAAGGAGGTGCTCAATCGGATTAAGGATGAAATCCAAGCAGTGTAGCAGGCACTACAGTCTAGCCACGTAGTATCCACTGCACCCCTGACAGTTGGAACACCATAACTAAGTGATGAGCCCGCTCAATTACACCACATTGTTGATACAGTTGAAGCTCGCCTTCGACGAGCCTAGGGAGAGACAACAGAAGCCACCTAGGCTTTAGCGCAAGTACAGAAAGACCTTGAGGAGAAATGAAGTGATGCAGAACGAGAAAAGCTCACTCTACAATAAAAATGGGATGAAGAAAAAGTAGAGCTACAACAAAGCAAGGAACAGTTTCTCGCCGAGCAACTTGAATTTAAGGAAAGGGTCAACAGAGCACTTCGATCTGTGACAATCGTCGAAGTACAGACCAAGGAACAAGTTCCACAATAGGTGGCACAACTGGAAGATGTAATCCATAAGATACAACAATGCATCGCCGACTTAGAACTCCGCGCATTACCTGAAACCCCACAAGAGATAAGGAACCTAATCAAAATCTGGACCAGGGGTCAAAATTTAGCTTAAAAATCAAATTTCTCAGAATTGCCTCAAAACAAACGGGTGCATAACCCTCGTCGTCACGAACCCAATGCAACTCATTTGGGTTCAAATGGACGTCAGATGAGAGAGATATTGTGATCTATTCGAATCGCCAAACAGGTAAAAACAATTATGTTGATTGTACAGTCTGTATAGTCCATATAGGCTGATGTGGCAGAGGTCGTACGATGATGTGGTAGAGGCCATACGATGACATGGTAGTTGGTGAGGTGGCATTCAATTATTGGCAGATGTGGTCGAATCATGATGCGACACGTGGCATTTATTGGACAAATGGTGTGGTGCCATGTGACCCAGTCATGGGCTGCCATGTGGCCCAGTCATGGGCTGCCACATGGCACCATTGTAATTGGTTATTTGTTTAAAATGTTATGGAGTCTGTGGGGTTCAAACCCCAGACCTCCTCCCACCGTGCAACGCTTTGGCAATGGCCGCCCAACTGGTGTGCCATTCTTTGTTCCTTGTTATATCTATGGGTTTGTATTTATTTGAATTGGATTTGTTTAATAGTTGGCGGGGGTCCGGGCTGGGGCTTAGCCCCAGCCCCCAGTCACACAATCCATTACATATGACCACAGTTAAACAATTGTGCGTAGAGTTTGGTGAATTAAATGGATAGCCCGTGGTTGTAATGTGTATCATACGACCGTTGTGTATACGGAGGCGCGTGTTTTAAACAAAGCCCTTGGTTTTGGGTGATATTACCATATGACCCTGCCACCATGTGCACGCGGGGTTTTGGTTTGTGTTCAAATGGTTATGTAACCATTCGACCGCCACTTGTCCTTTATTTATTCTCTTTTGAACAGAGCCCCTTTTTGTTTGAGAGTGTGGTCGTATAGAGGACCACATGACCACGACCTTGGCAGTTAGGTGTTGGGCATGCCCTAACCGTCCTACAGTTTGCACAGTTATGCAGTTGCGCTCGGTGCTAGGTTTTAGCACGTGTTTTTGAGCGTGTTCTTTATTGGACGCCTAGAGGTGCGTTTTGGCGAACCAGAGACAACAAGCTTAAAGGAAGAGAATGGCAGGAGGTCTATCTTCTTCATTTTTTGACCGAATGAGGTGTCGTAAAAGCCCAAATAGGGGTTTTTGGACGTTCTGAATCCATTAGAACTATTTTCAAATCCATTTGAAGACTTGTTTTGTATGTTTTTAACCATTGAAGTTTAGGAAGCTCCAGGGATCTTGAAGCCTTCATTGTTTGAGGTCTTGCTCAGATGAGCCTATGTTTGTTTTCTGTGATTGAATAATCATTTTTGGCTAATTATTATGCTCTGAACACTTTGGGATAGGTTTCAGATCCATTTGAGGACTTTTATAGGTGTTTTTTCCAAATAGAATCTCAGGGAAGCTTAAGGCCACATGTAGAAGTGGTCATGCCTGGATGATCCATGATCCGTTTTCAGAGTTTTATTAGTCATTTTTGGGGTTTTTATGTATTCTAAACCCAATGGTATAGTCAGTATTTCCATTGGAGTTGAGCAGAAACTTGTAAAAGAATATTTGACAAATTAATCCCAAAGATCCAAGTCCATTAATGGAGGCTCAAGGATATGTAGCCCGGAGAGGGGTGAACTCCTTTATCATGTTGCTCTTGTTGTGAGTGTTTTCTGGTTATTATTTGCTGCAAGTTATTTTTGTTGTTGTATTTATGAAAACAACATATTTAATCTTGCAAAGACCTCACACATAACCATTTAAAAGAAGCATGAACTTAACACATAATTCATCTTGCATATTTTAACACATGGAGCAAGGTCCTATAAAGTTTTATTTTAATGAAGTAGAGGGTGCTTGCATAGCATAACAAGTCAGCCTTCTATTTTCAGATCAGGTGGTATCAGAGCAAAGTTTTTCTCATGTATTTTCCATTGATAGCTTGATATTAAGTTGTTGGTATTTGTGCAAGTTTTGTGTTGAAGTTTGATATCTTGCAAGGATGGAGGAAGCTTCAAACATTGATAGTTCTCATACATCTTCATTATCTAAGATCTTTAACAAAGAGATGTTGAAGGAGTTTCTAACCATGAGAGATGTGGTGAAATAGATGTGGGAAGATAGAAAGGAGAGCATTTCCCTTGAAGAGCAGTTGATGGCCATGAAGGAGGAGAAAGACCAGCTTCTTGAAAAGTTTCATGAGATGGAGACTCAACTTCATGAGGCAAAGGAAACCCTTACCAACTACATGCATGAACATAAGGTATGTAATATTAGTTTATCTTCAAATTCCTCTGAAGATGAATGCTTTGGCGTTTTTGAAAATCACACAAGAGGAATAGGGTCCAAGTTATTGTTAAAAATGGGCTATGAAGGTAAAGAGTTAGGCAAGCATGCACAAGGAATTGTTGAGCCTATTGTTGTTGAAGAGAGGCCCAAGTATTGTGGTATTGGATATGAACAAAAAGATGGAGCAAATTCCAAAGTTGAGGAGACAAGGGAAAAAGTTCCAAGAACAAATTTTGTTTCAAGTTCACCTCCTCAAGAAGGCTATAAAGGTGAAAGTTCAGGAACTTTTGTTGAAAGTTCAATCCCTCCAACATGCAAGGCTTGTGTTCAAGATGAATGCAAATGTGTGAAACGAAAGAGTTGTGACAGCGATGAGGACAAGAACACTATTGTTGGTCTTCAAAGGAGAGCTTGTAACTCTTCAAATTCACGTCCTCAAAGAGGCGATAAAGGTGAATGTTCAAGGTATAGTTCTGCATATAATTAAGTTTCTTTTGATTATGTTAATCATGATAAATTTGTATGTAAAAATGGAAGAAAAAGTCCATGTACATATTGTGGTTTATATAACCATCATGTTTCAAAATGTTGGAAAAGATTGACCACTTTCAGGAAACTTTACAAGCAAAGACAACGTGAAAAGAGGATGAAAAAGATTTGCACTCATTGTCAGAAGAGGGGTCATCTCATTGACCAATGTTGGACATTGCATCCAACCACTCATCCACAACACAAGAAGCAGATGGATAAAGAGATTGGCAAGAATGGAAGTGGAGATTCCATCATCGATGTGAGTCAAGATGATTCACAAGAGGATGATTTTCAGTAGAAAAAGTGACCGTTGAGTTGGCCTGGTAAGAAATAGTTGGATTTCTTGAGCAAGTAAGGCTTACATTTTTCTATTGTAAATGCACTTTTCAGTGTTATGTGTGCATTTATGTTGAGAGTATGATAAGTTGCAGTAGTTTGTCACAACTTGTATGATGCAAGTTGCATGTGAATGCAATTCGTTTGAAGGCATTTTTGTTGTTGCACAACTTCGCCAGGAGGATGTAAAAGTGGGGTATGATGTTCACTTGTTACAGCCATATATCTTTTTCATATTCATCTCTTATGTACCCACATGTTTTTGGGTTTATGTACTTATGTTTGTACTTGAAGGAGAGTTGAATAACTATGCACAAGCATGTGTTTTGTGTGTATGTATAAGCAGTGAACCTGGTGATAGTTCATCATGAATGACACATGATTGTAACATGATTGTGTATCATGTTTGTTGACTTGTCATTTTGGGAAGGTCGATATGTTTCAAATGAGTTTCGACTTGTGTCGGTGTTGTCTTGACAACTATGTTGTGTCGATCATGTTTTTCGACTTATGTTTAGTCGATGGTGTTTGTTGGCTTGTAAGTTGATTTTGAGTACACAAAGATGCAGGAAAATGCCATGTACTTTGATGAAGTAAAAGACGCGGCCATTTGCTTGAAGAGAAAAAAGACTTTGTTGGCATCATTTTTAGTCTTGTATAAATTTGTTTTCAAGATTGATGGTTTTCTTGGTTTGTGACAAGATGTCGCAAGGAAGTTTTTGCAGCCATTGTAGAACGGATTGTTTTGACTCCAAAGAGTTCACAAGAGGGACTTGATTCTCAGTGGGAAGGTTGGAAGTCTTCCAAGAACAAAGAGAACAGTGGGTCAGCAGTAGCCAGAGAACAGTGGTTGAGGGACATAGTTAGTTGCAGTGCAAGGCATGTCAAAGTATCCAAGTGATTGTCAAAAAGACTTTTCAAGTAGAATCGATTGATAGAACTTAAAAGTAGAAGAGTATTGAAGCTCAGATAGATAATCATAATATTTTTTGGGTCCAAAAGTCTTTCAGTGGGAAGGCGTGATCAAAATCTAGACCAGGGGTCAAAATTTAGCTTAAAAATAAAAGTTCTCGGAATTGCCTCAAAACAAATGGGTGTGTATCCCTCATCGTCACGAACCGAACACAACTCATTTGGGTTAAAACGGACGTCAGATGAGAGAGATATCGCGATCTATTTGAATCGCTAAACAGGTAAAAAAAACTGTGTTGATTGTATAGTCTGTACAGTCTGTATAGGCTGATGTGGCAAAGGTCGTACAATGACATGGTAGTTGGTGATGTGGCATTCAATTATTGGCAGATGTGGTCGAATCACGATGCAACACGTGGCATTTATTGGACAAATGGTGTGGTGCCACGTGGCCCAATCATGGGCTGCCACGTGGCACCGTTGTAATTGGTTGTTTTTTTAAAATGTTATGGAGTCTGTGGGGTTCGAACCCCAGACCTCCTCCCACCGTGCAACACTTTGGCAATGGCCGCCTGACCGATGCGCCATTCTTTGTTCCTTGTTATATCTATGGGTTTGTATTTATTTGAATTGGATTTGTTTAATAGTTGGCGGGGGTCCGAGCTGGGGCTTAGCCCCAGCCCCCAGTCACACAATCCATTACATATGACCACAGTTAAAAAATTGTGCGTGAAGTTTGGTGAATTAAATGGATAGCTCGTGGTTGTAATGTGTATCATACGACCGTTGTGTATACGAAGGCGCGTGTTTTAAACAAAGCCCTTGGTTTCGGGTGCTATTACCATATGACCCTGCCACCATGTGCGCGCGGGGTTTTGGTTTGTGTTCAAACAGTTATGTAACCATTCGACCGCGACTTTTCCTTTATTTATTCGCTTTTGAATGGACCCCCTTTTTGTTTGAGAGCGTGGTCATATGGAGGACCACATGACCACGACCTTGGCGGTTAGGGGCTGGGTGTGCCCTAACCATCCTACAGTTTGCACAGTTATGCGGTTGCGCTCGGTGCTAGGTTTTAGCACACGTCTTTGAGCGTGTTCTTGGTTGGACGCCCAGAGGTGCATTTTGGCAAAACAGAGACAACAAGCTTGAAGGAAGAGAATGGCAGGAGGCCTATCTTCTTCATTTTTTGGCCGAATGTTAAGCCCTAATATTGGCTCATTACCCCTTAATTGGGTCATATTAGATTAGTAATTTTATTTTACTTATGTCGGCTTTAGGCCATTAGTTGTAATTTAGATTAGTAATGTTATTTTAATTATGTCAGCTTTAGGCCATTATTTGTAATTATACCTCCTAGTCTCCTATATATACCAAGGAGACATTTTCATTTTGAATCATCTTGTACTTGAACATTTAAGTGGGGTAAAAGGAGGTTGCCCCCTCGAAGAGGCTTATTATCTAAAATTATCTATTTTTCAAGGCGTTGATTACTTTTCCTAAGGTTTTTATATGCTATATTGATGTTTGGTTCTTAACATATGGTATCAAAGCTCAAGGTCTTGGGGTTTCGCTGCTACATCTGAGACACCGTGGCATTTTCTCTATAACTTTTTTTCTACAACGTTTCAGAAGGAACGGCTTGGAGGATATTCAGTAGACGAATCAAGACCCTGAAATCTGGAGGAAATTTACAGAAATTAGTAAGGTATTTGTGGTAAAAAGTTTAGCTTCTGGGTCATCTTAAATTTGTAGATACACCTTGTGTAATATAGGGTATCTGACTAGTCCTATTGACTAGTCTCTAGAAGGTGTTCCAATTAAAACAATCACAACTTCTTGCTCGAGTATCCAAATTGAGTGGGACTAGTTGCATTGGATCGTGGACAATCTGTAGTATCTTAGGTGCGAGTTTCAGAATTTTATATCAATTATTGTGTGCGGGGCATTCTATACAAGTGAGATCTACTGGAAAGGCCAAAAATCAGCAAGTTGTGGGGAATTTACCATAATTTCCACTTGGCACATCCAATTTTGATCAGACCTGTGGCATTGCAGAGAAGAAATATCAGAGAACTACATAAAATAAAGTTTCATACACAGAAGGGCCGAAACTTTGGAGATACAATAGAAGACATATTGTCTAGCAGAACCACCTCAAAATCAAGGTTCGAAAGTGATACTTGGTCAACATGCCACCCAAAAAGGGAATTTATACACCAAATAAGCCTCCAGAAAATCCTACT
>ML795222.1:193457-210562 GCA_009831015.1 Picea engelmannii | reverse complement strand
TTATACCTCCTAGTCTCCTATATATACCAAGGAGACATTTTCATTTTGAATCATCTTGTACCTGAACATTTAAGTGGGGTAAAAGGAGGTTGCCCCCTCGAAGAGGCTTATTATCTGAAATTATCTCTTTTTCAAGGCGTTGATTACTTTTCCTGAGGTTTTTATATGCTATATTGATGTTTGGTTCTTAACACCGAATGAGGTGTCGTAAAAGCCCAGCTAGGGGTTTTTGGATGTTCTGAATCAATTGGCACTATTTTCAAAGCCATTTGAAGACTTCTTTTGTAGGTTTTTAACCATTGAAGTTCAGGAAGCTCCAGGGAGCTTGAAGCCTTCATTGTTTGAGGTCTTGCTCAGATGAGCCTATGTTTGTTTTCTATGATTGAATAATCATTTTTGGCTAATTATTATGCTCTGAACACTTTGGGATAGGTTTCAGATCCATTTGAGGACTTTTACAGGTGTTTTTTCCAAAGAGAAGCTCAAGGAAGCTTAAGGCCACATGTAGAAGAGGTCATGCCCAGATGAGCCATGATCCATTTTCAGAGTTTTATTAGTCATTTTTGGGGTTTTTATGTATTCTAAACCCAATGGTACAGTTAGTATTTCCATTGGAGTTGAGCAGCAGCTTGTAAAAGAATCTTTGACAAATTAATCCTAGAGAGCCAAGTCCATTAATGGAAGCTCAATGAGATGTAGCCCGAAGAGGGGTGAACTCCTTTATCATGTTGTTCTTGTTGTGAGTGTTTGCTGGTTATTGTTTGCTGCAATTTATTTTTGTTGTTGTATTTATGAAAACAACATATTTAATCTTGCAAAGACCTCACACATAACCATTTAAAAGAAGAATGAACTTAACACATAATTCATCTTTCATATTTTAACACATGGAGCAAGGTCCTGTAAAGTTTTATTTTAATGAAGTAGAGGGTGCTTGCATAGCATAACAAGTCAACCTTCTATTTTCATATCAGAACCAAAGAGAAGTAGTTTCCCACATCGCAGTTGACAGACTAAAACCTCTTTCCTTGGTGTGCAAGCATCTCAGTACCCACAGCGCCCAGACCTATGAAAATCTCACTAAAAACCCGAAATTACAGACACTGGAGTCCCTGCTCCAAGAAGCGAAGAAAAACACAGATACATTAAAGGCATAGCTAAAGGCCCTGTCAGTTGTAGACAGAATGAAGAGGTCTCATGAACAACGTACAACTCAGCAACATATCCATATTCTTCAAATCAAAGTGATGGAAGTCACTCAACAACTCCAACCTATGCAAGATAAGGCATGTTTGTTGTTTACAGAGGTCGAGAGCCAAGGAGCAGAGAAGAACAACGCCTAGAAAGGCCAGTGAATGGCGCAGTGATACAGGAGTTTACCAAACAAGAGACCAAAACAAAGCAGCAAGTCGAAGCAGCTTGAGCCAAGCTCGAGGCGTTCGAGACAAAATTTCTCAGACCAAAGTGAATTGGGATGAGTCACAGGTGAGTGTTGGGGGCCTGTTGGCCCTTGACCAAGTTTTGGGAGTTTCTTGGTCATGTTTACCTATTTTTGGACTTTGACATCCTGTTGAAGGAGGAGCGCAAGTCAAAGTGGAGATCATAGGGTCTTGGCTCACTTTTGGGCCCCTTTTTGGGTTTTTGGGAATAGGTAGAAGGAATGGGATGTCAACCCATGGGTTTACCCATGTTTAGGCCTATTCTGTAATGTATATATAGAAGGATATGCAATGTAGAAAGAGCTCGGTGTGCTAAGTGCTAAAGGAATGGCTAAGTGTTAGATCTATGTGATCAAAGGATTGTAAGTTTTCCATGCATACTGTGTAAGAATTGTAGAGCTGAGTACAAGTCCCTGTGAGAGACTGTAGAAGGCTTTGTGTTATAATGCAAGGAAGAAGGATCTAACGAGTTGCACAGATCTTTTGTCCTGTGTGGAGTAAGGATTTTGAGGCTCTATGCTTGTACCCGATTGATTGAATACAATAAAGACGAAGAGTTGGTGGATGTAGCCCCAGGGTGGGGGTGAACCATATAAACACTGTGTTGTGTGCTTTGTGCTTTGTCTTGATGTGTTCATATGTTATATGCTAAGTGCTTTGATATGTTTAGATAGATATATTCATGCTTGGTGCTTATTATATGTTAGAATGTTAGATCTGATCTAGATATTCATGCTTAGTGCTTGATATGCTCATTCTGATCCATTTGTGTATGCTAAGTGCTTGAATACCATAGATTAATGTGAATGCTGTGAAGTTTTGTCTTATAAGCGAAGTGGTTATTGACTGTATATTGAGGAACTAATGGTGCTAAGTGCAATAGTAAGTTGTATAATCACATATCTGTGTCCCAACTAAGGCTGTAGACACTTGAGTCCTGCAACCACCACTACCACTACCTCAGGTGAGACTGCATCTGCTTCACAGGTGTTGTTGAAATGGCTGGTAGTTAGGGATTTTTTGGTGCGTTGTTGTAGCATTGAACCCTGGGTCTTCCCTTGTGCCAACATCTCATGTCTTGAACTCTTTGGTAGTTCTCTTTTTGTCGGTGTAACTCTTATGTCTATCCTAAGAAATTTTCATATTTTTGTTACACATTATTTTCATCACCCCTATGACCGTTAATGATGTAAACCTATCCTTGGTCTTGATAAGGATCAATGGCCTTAATCCTTGATGAAGAATGAGGATACATTTTCCCAGAGAGATGGAATTATACTTTTCCTTTGTTAAAAACCTTAGAAAAGGGATCGTCACACCTTTCTTAGTATTAAGGGTGCGATGATCTAGGATCATCCCAGGTTACACCACAATGGCCTATGATGTTGTCACCGTTTTCTCAGTGTTATGGGTGCAACGATTTTCGTACAAAGGAAAAAGGGGAATTTCTCAAAAGTTCTAGAATAGAAGCTTCAAGGTTGAGTTGGCCTCCGATCGGTTTGGATATGAGTCACATCTCTGATCTCTTGGGATCATTGTAACCTCCTCACCCTATCCTTTTCAGCCTATAAAAGGAGAGGATTTCTCATGGGGAAAGTTGGATTGAGTTGGCTAGAGCTTAGTTGGAAAGTTCTTGAGTTTTGTAGCTTGGAGTTTTTGGAGCTTGAATGTTGGCTTTGAGCTTTGCTTTGTCAAGATAGATTGTTGATCTCAAAATCTGTGGAGAAGAAGTGATGATGACACTAGCAAGGACAAACAACATTTAAAAGGTATGTCATGTATCTCTTGTTAGACAGTATGCTTGGTAATTAAAACTTAGGGAAAGTTTTATATTTTGTCTTCTTTTGTTCTAGTTTTGGGGTGAAACTAGGGAGATATGTTTTTGTCTGCACTTACCAATTTGTCCAACAACAAAATTGGCGACCATACTAGGGAACAACTTTTTTTCCTAGTAGTCTTGCTTTATTTCTTTGATTGCATGGGTTCTATTTTCTTAGTCACTGGGAGATCCAGATGAATTCTTTGATTGTTTAAATTCACTGTAAAACCTTCTTGCTTTTTATTTTTTCCATTTTTCCTTTGATTGTCGTGCCTTGATTTGAGGGACAAAGCGACGATATAGGATAGACACACCCTGCCTTTAGACACAGTGCAACATTTTCGGATTGTACTATTCTTTGTCCCGTGACGATATAGGATCATCGCACTGTGTTGACTGGTAGCCTGCGACGATTTTGTGAAATTTTTACTTTTTGATGGTTTTCCCTGCCCAGATCTGTGATAAGTGTTTGGGGTGATTTGTTAGGTATGATTATAGTCTTCTTGAAAAGATTTGAATATGATTTTAGCCTTCTTTCATTTGTTTTATCTTGTGTGCTTTTGAAAGATTTGATCTCTTGCTTTGAGTGTCTTTCAGTTACCAAGCATTGTTTTTTCTTTAGAAATGTTTGGTGAAAGAACTTATTTTTCTTTTATTGAATAGTTCATGTTAAAATAAAAAAACAATTTGGGTCGCTTTCTTTTATAGACATTTTCTATTGATTTTATCTATCTTTGAAACATAAATTTTAATTTCTTGCTTTGCATTGGGTTGGGGGCATCTTTGCACTTGAAGTAGCGAAATTGCATGGTTTTTGGCATTTTTTGGTCTTGAATTATGAAGATATTAATATTGATGAATTTAATGACATTTTTGGGAAATTGTACATATGGGAATGATAAACGTTTTCTCCTTCTTGTAATATAGATTTCATGGAAGTGAAATATTTTCATTCTCATTTCTTTTCATTGTTTAGAGTCGGTCGAAACATCATTTAGTCCACTCCATTTTTCCTCTTGACTAAGCAACAACCTTAAAATAAAGAACTTATAAAAATTTATCAGACATTTTTATATTTTATGGTAGAAAACCTACATTAGATTAGTTGTAGGGCTTTGGAATAGGTGTGAAAGATAAATTTCCAAAGCTGCAAACAAACATAGAATCTTGTGTTAGGGAGAGGTGAAATCCATTTGCAACATTTTGTCATGTGAAGCCCTTCTAACACAAGGTTCAATCATGAGGTCGCATTAGGGCCGATAGAGTTACTCACCCTAATTTGTTGGTCTTAGTGTAGATATTGCGCGTATTATTGGGGGTCACTTGAGAAGAAAATCTTGTGGGGACCTTCTCGAGTTGATTTCAGGCTTAGATACCCTGCCTTTGCGCGTGGATCAGACTGTCGAATGTTTCCCCAGGCATCATTGTCATAATTGCTAACCTTAGTGGCCTATCTCTTTAGGTTATTTACACGAGGTGACTATGGAGGGGCAAGTCTTCATGGTACCTGGAATCAACGTTGTCCAAACTCACTCGGGCTCCTTGGAGGGTATACCCACATTTATGTGTGGGATCTTGCACTAGGGTGTAAATCCATTAAGCAGGTCATCAACGCAACTTTTCCACTCGCTCTATCTCAGCCCCTTCTTACATTGTTCCCACGACGTTGGATTTCAACACCAACTAGTGTATTCATTGTGAGAAGGTTTTGTTTTCTTGCTTTCTTACTAGATTTTTAGTGTGTGTTGTTCTTTTCCCCTTATAGGCCTTAAGTTGGATCTTTGTTTAATGGCGTCAGTTCCTGGAATGACCAATGATGCAGCCCCTACTCCGGGGGAGCCTTTTGTTTTTCCTTATTACAAAAATGTCGGTCCTCCTTACATCGCTACTTTGAGCCTTCCAGGTCTCACAATTGGATTGTCGGTATGGTTTCTTTCCACTTCGATAATCTCGAATGCAGCAATTTATTCAGTTGTAAGCACTTCCCCCCAAGAACATCAACCTCATGTTGATCCCTCGCCTTCTTCACTAGTAAAATATTCTTCACCTTATTCACTTGCAAGGTCTTCTTCCATTTCATCTTCTTCATTGAGTAAAATATCTGAAGCTAGTAACTCTATGGATAAGAAGTAGAAGAAAAGGAAGATTAAGAAGAAGAAAAATAAGCGAGGGTCCAAACTTCCAACTAGTGCTGGACATGTTGGAAAGAAACCAGTTACTGTTAATCGTGTTGTGAGTGTTGATGATGCCAAGATCACCCAAACAACCCGTAAGCACAAGTACCCTTGTAGGCTGTGTAAGGGTAGCCATATTCTTAAGGATTTCCCTAGTCTATCCAAGGTTATAGAAGCATGGTCTACACACCCTCTCTAGCCCATGTTGTCAGCCTCTTAATAACATGTTGATGACCTCCTGTCAACTAGTCAGGATACCGTTGAGAAGAAGAAAAGTAGAGTCAATTTTTATTGTAGGTTATGCGGAGGGAGCCATCAAACTCACCTTTGCCCTCGTATGGACAAAGCCTCAAAATTTTTGGAAGATATGATTATTTTCCAGTCTCAACTTTTGACTGCTTACTGTAGCCTTACTCTCAACCCACCTATAGTTGATGGAATGATCAATCTAGTTCATTCGTCGGTCAGTTTGGTTGATCAGGTAGTCAATTTGGTCACATCCTTAGTTAAACCAGTTGACAAAGTGGTTGATCTAATCCCATCATCGGTCAATCCCACTCTCCCGATAGAGAGTGCAACCCAAGAAGTTGATCCATTTCCACCCATCGACCCCATTCTCCCCTTGGAGAATGAAACACAAGAGGTCGATCCTAATTTCCCACTAGAGAGTAAACCTGATACTGCTCAATTTTTTCTTGTTGATACAGACACTACTGTACTTTGGGGTATTCCTCCTTCTCCCGTGGAACCCCCTCCAAGTAATGAGGACATCATTTTTTATTGGGGTGCACTAGCTGGACCTTGTCTTCCTGTTGTGGGTGGGAAATCCCTCCTACAGACTTGCACTTAGGGTTTTATCATGCATGCAAAAAATACCTAAAGATTCCTACCTTTTACCATCATCCCAGACCTAATCCCCATTATTCTTAAGCAAATACACAGTTAAGAAGATCAAGTGAACATACCTTATTTCTGGTGTTTGATATCGATCCTTCTTCATGCTTGGTCGCTCTTTGACTGCAACTCTCCTCCCAAAGTTGACCTGCATTCACAAAAGACAAACAAAGAACTTCACATGCATTTGATCTATGGATTAATGGGTTAGATATTGAATCAACATGTACGCAATAAAAAATGAAAACCTCATATGGTGGGACGAGAAAAGAACTTCTTTATTATTAACTTCACTAAAGCAACTTAAAATGATGAATCCAACCACTGCTCCACGAAACTGGTCCTGGGCTCCTCTTCAACTGTCCTCCAACTAATTTTCTCTATACTTCTATTTGCGCAAGGATGGCTAAAGGTTGGGACAAGGGGAATGCTCAATTGGGTATAGTCTCTTTACTATGATTTTCCTCCTTTCAAATGGGACCCCTAACCCTTCTTTTATAGGCTAGAAGAAGCTAGGTATTTGGTCGACTGACCAGCCATGCATGGCTAAAAGGTTTAGTTAACTTACCCAAAGTTGTGTGTTCCGTCAGCAAGTGATTTTGTAGGTACACCCGGGTTGTCTTTGTTCAGCTAGCGTGTACATGCGTTCAGTAATGGAGTAGGGCATGTGGGTTTTTAAGAATAGTTGTTTAGTAGTGTTTTGGAAAAGAAGGAATCTGAGATGGATTGATGCCAGGTAAGCATGTATGGTGATAATTAGGGTTATAACACCCCCTAATGTGTGAGTTCAGAAGAGCATTTGATGGCCGAAATACATTAACAATCGTCATCGATGTTCCAAACAAGTGAGCCTAGGGACCAGAAATCGGGAGGTGCCTTCTGCAAAATAATAATTGTCTCACCGAGGCGGGCATACCCATGCTCAGTATGAAATAAAATCATGGCTACCAATCAAATACATTATAGATCCATGTCATATAACTATATAAAGTGTATCCGCGAGCAATACACAACGAAGCTACATATCGAAATAAAAAAGATATACATGTAGAGTATCCATCTTCTAGAAGCTGATAAGGCCTGATGGCTGGAGATGAGGTCTTCAGAGCTCAAGCAACAACTTCAAAATATTCAAAACTCGAGTAGGAGTGTAATATGAGTGTACGACTTCACTACCTAGAGGTCTTCAACGGCTCGTTAGTCATGGACTAGAGAATCATGATGATCAGACTGAAGGCTTCATTGATTTCGAACAAAGACTTGATTGGACTTTGGGATGGCCGAGCATGAGGGCAAGAGACAAACTACAGAGGGGCCGACTCAGGCTTGGTAAAAACTTCCCTTGGACAATAGCACGACAAATGATGAGACTCGGGCAGGATGGCATTAACATACGTTTACGAAGAAGGAGGCAACCAAACTCTCCATATGTTTGGAAGAATAACCACATGGAGGAGGACACAGCTCAATGTAGCGGGAACAACTTCCTAAGGTCCTATTAAATCGTAGGGTTTGAAAAACAAATAGTCATATGTGCTTTATCCAAGGGCGACTCATTATGCTGCCAAATAAAGAAAATACTTTTCCCTTCCTCTTTTTGGGGTATATTTGATTTTTTTGTCTTTTTCAATAATTTTGGAAAAAGAATAAAAGAATGTTACGTTACAAAGGAGGAATGAGTGTTGCAAACATACAAGTTCTAGGCACAAGGACAAGACTGATGTTCAAAGAAAGGACACTCGGGAAAAATCCCTCCTAGGACCAAAGGTGTCAAGACGCAGAGGCAAAGTGCTACAGGGATTGCGTATAAGGCATGCTTCAGATGGTTCAGTTGAGAGCAACATGGAGCTAACATTAGACCAAATACACAGGTATGAAAACACGGTTAACAAAACACACAATGGTAACGTCCTTCGATGTAAGTTTAACGAGCCCAAAGAAGGTAAGCTCAACAGTTTTTCATATTTAGAGAGTTTGAAAAAACATAAAAGGAGACTCTGATGGGGTACCTTTTTCGAAGGTAGTCTAGTCAGTTTGAAAAAGGGGTAAACTAGCACTAACAAGATGTCTATTCAAAACCATTTTAACGAGTGTGATAAAGACAAGATTACTCGAAAAAAAATTCATTTTTAAGGAGTCTGAAAAAAGATTAACTATGGACTCCGTCAAGAATGCTCTTTTGGACCACTTTAACGAGTGTGAAAGAATAAAGTCACTCAACGATATTTTCAATTTTATGGAGTCTGAAAAGAGCTTAACTATGAACTCCGTGAGGGTTCCTTTTTCATAAATTTAGTCCCTCGGGCCCGAAAAAGGGTTTAAATTATACCTGAGGGTACTCTTCTAGGGGACTAGAGCTCCTAGAGTATACCTTTGTTCGTACAGTTGGCCATTCAGACCGAAAAAGGGGTAATCTACCGTCGGATAGACGTGACTTCAAATTTCAGTTTAACGAGTGTGAAAGGCCACAAGATTGCTCGACAATCTTTTCATGTTTAGAGGGTCTGAAAAGGGCTTAAAAGAAGACCTGTACGGGATACGAATCATGTATGCAACTGGTTCAGGTAGAGCTTGTTGCTAGGCTCAGACCAAGAGTCTCTTTGATGGTCAACTTGGGAAGTCTCCCAAAAGGGAAGAAAACAAAAACCACGATGTAAGTCCTCCTGCGGGATAGAAATCATAGTCATGGCTTCAAGGATAGCCTCATCTTAAGGCAATTCAAAATCCGAGAAATCATGCAAACGAGGGTCGACAGTCCCAACGGGTGAAGTAAACTGACCATACTCCATATGACGATGGAGGCTCTGGCCAGGACTGGCAGAGTCTATCAGTGAAGAATCACGATCACGAGGGCTTGAGGATATACTAACAATGATATCAAACTCAGAAGGATAATCAAGCCCACTTGGACCAAGAGGGGGAAGAAAGAGATCCCATGCCCCCATTGGATACACCAATGGATCAATTGTTGATTCCAAGTCTCAATAAGGAAAACATGATTGCACAGGTTCCTTCTCATAAACAATTGAACACTGAGGATAAGATGCCACATAATTAACCCATGGCGGGGTGGAGTCTACACGAACACTAGGAACATATAAAGGGGTAGCCTAAACTAACGCTAAATTAGGATGGTGATTATCATATGCCAGCTGGTCAATAGTGACAATGCTTACATTGTGAGGGAAGTGCATCACCTGGAAGAGCGTAGATACCACAATGTTCATATAATATACATAATCACGTCCGAGAAGCATATTGAAATCTAACGGGCCTTGCACCACTATAACATCGACACAGACAATATTCCCACCTAACAAGATAAGCAACTGAGGAAGAACCCCTAAACAATCACTAGGAAATCTGTCAAAGGCAACCATCTCATGTGAAGTAGACACAAGCTTGGGAGATCCCAAGACTTTCCAAACCGAGGAGGATAAAATACTTGCGGAGGCTCCTTCATCCACAATACATCGATAAATGTTTTTTGAACTAACTTCAACCCTTATTTGAAAATGTGCAGAAGATGGAAGATGAGGCTCAACAAGATTATTCCAATCAAAGGAAACCATCCTAGGGCTTGGAGGGGGTGTGCTCGGAACAAGCGGAATGGCCCCTTGTTATGAAAGTATTGAACTGGAAATGCTAAAAACATAGCCGGTAGACACGTCACTCCCCAAAAGAAGAGTGAGATCATCTGATGACTGCATCGGCATGACCACTTTCACAACTAATCGCTGAGTAGGCTATGGGACTACATGGTCTAAAGGCACCTCACCCCCCAAAAGAAGAGTGGGATCAGGCGATGACTGCATCGGCATGACCACTTTCTCAACCAATGGCTAAATAGGCTAAGAGACTACAAGGTCTAAAGGTACCTCACCCCTCAAAAGAGGACTAGGATCAGTCGATGACTGCGTCGACATGACCACTTTCTCAACCCATGGTTGAATAGGCTGAGAGACTACAAGGTCTAAAGGCACCTCACCCCTCAAAAGAGGATTAGGATCAGCCAATGACTGCATCGACGTGACCACTTTCTCAACCAAAGGTTGAATAGACTGTGAAGAAACCTGTGAAGACTCAGAATCAGAAGAGCCTGCAGACAGGGACCACAATCTTTGTACGTCTGGAATGCCAGGGCATAGATGAGTAAGGTGATCTCCCTTGAAAAGATTAGAAGGGAACTTAGGTTTACATCCTATCCATCTAGGTTTCTCAACAGAATCAAAGTCCCCAACATGACTAGCAATGGTTGGTTGCTCATCTCCAACATGACTTGAAGAGGCTGGTGATTGGTCGATAACTTGACTGGCAGAGGCTACAGACCTATTACCAGTATGACTAGCAATGACTAGACTCTTTCCCCCAACATGACTTGCAAAGGGTGGGTGCTTGCCCCCAGCATAAATTGCAGAGGTTGGGTGTTGGTATTCAACATGAATTGCAGAGGTTGTCGACCTATCTCCAACATGACTCGTAGAGGTTGGTGATTTCTTCTTCCTATTCTTCCTCTTTCTATTTCGTTTAGACTTCCGGTTACTAGTAATTGTACTTTCACTAGAGGTGGGAGAAGGAGGAGGAGAAGACTTTGCTGATGAAGAAAAATAAACAAGGTGCCCATGACATAAAGTGCTTAGCTGGGAAGCGTCAAGATAATTTGGGACATTTGGAATGGTACCCAACCAAACCGATAGTCCCACATTCAACCCAGGAATGTACAAAGTGGCCATCAAAGGGACACCAACATTTCTGAAGCAGGGAAAAGCACAAGAATCCCCTTGTGAAGGGGCTCCTTGGTTGGTATGGTCAGGAAAATTAACCATGAATATCATGTGCACAGGTTCTCCCCTTGTAGGATCGTTCAAGTCCGTAAAATTCTCATGCACTGACTCTGGCAAACTAGTGGTATCAAAACAACATCTATAAAGAGGTGGTCCACGTTTCTAAGTGGAAGACAAAAAATTCATCATGACCGTTGGAGTGGGAGGTCTACCACCCTAGGTCAGAGACCCAAAGCCACAACTGACTAAATCACTATGGAAAACTAGGGAGCACAGAGCACACACTAAAAGTTCCTAAAGGCAAATCAAGCAAATGACTAACCAGTTGGAAGAACAGTTACACCAACCAACACTAGAGCAACTTACCGGTGCAAGTGAAACTCGAAAACCGAAGCACCCTCCGGGTATACTCTGCAAAGCGTGGCCCGATGTCTATCCTAGGTACCGTGGCATACCCTCACAGTCACCTGTGTATGTCACTAGAAAGATAGGCAACTAGGTTGCCAATGCACGAACAGTCACTAGGTGAGTACAGTCGATAGTCAGGTAGACCACAATGAGCAGGGTATCAAGCCCGAAACCTACCAAGGGTATCGAAATCAAGTGGTCCGAAAGACAAATGAGGACCTCAAACGGATTTGAGACCCACGAAGCTCTGTGGCAAATGCAATCATCGAAATCCCAAGACAAGCCCTCTATGTTCTCCACTACGATTGGTCTGGCTTTGGAGGAGTTATCTTCACTACCTTTCCACACGTGACCTATTTTTTAGTCCCTGTGTTATAGGGGTGTCCCAAATAACTTTCACGATACTGGACTTCTACACTCCTTAGCACAAACTCATATGTTTGTTTTATAGCCTTGAAGAGTTTCCTCTCCAACCTAAATCAAGGCTCTAGCCTAATCTAGTTGATGGACCCTACAAACATAAAGTCTAGTGATTTTTAATTAGCATTCTTTTTAAGGCTTGATTTACTCAAAAGGGGTATGGTAGTGCAACTGATGTTGTTAAGACTCTTTGTGAAAAATGATGAAACTTACATGAACACTGGAAAAAAATGATTATATTTCTTATTTTATTTTTTTTAAATGCTTTTAAAATTAGAAGAAAACACAATTCTATGCTAATTTCTTTTTCTTTTTCAAATAACAATGCAAAGAAAATTCCAGGAAAGAAAGAGATCTAACAAACTAATTTTTTTATTTTTTTTAATATTTTCTTCCAATCAAAGCAGAAATAACAAAAGATTCTAAAAGACACTGATGAGAATTTTTTTAAAATATCAAGCTAAAAATAAGTTAAAAAAGATAGGAAACACAAGAAATATTTCAATGAAAAAGCAAGCTATAATAGAGTCCAAACCTAGGCTAAGTTGTTATGGTAGAGACCACATTCAAACAAGAAAGACCTTGGGAAGTAAAAAAATTAACAGGGAGGAGGATGACTGCCTCCAAAAACTTCTCTGGACAGATACATGATTGTCTCTTCAACAACTAGCATGCATACGTTGGCTGTAGAAGGGCAGGGCAGGGCATGTGTGCATGCAAGCAGGCCCACTGCAAGCTGTGTGTGCCTTTGAAATCCTACAAAAAAAAGGAAAAGAAAGGGCAGCTAATCTTCAGCAGAGGATACTGGTATTGAACACCAGCACCCCTTAAAGGTGCAAAAACTCACTTTGACACAAAGAGGCGAGAAAAATCTAGCAAAAAAAAGTTAACCTGAGGTTTTTACCTGACTATTGACTGTATAAACAGAGACCTAGAAGGACCCAGAATACCCCTGATAAGGATCACTCCTACAGGGGAGAGGATGACTTCCTCTTCCTGAGAAGGATTTTCTAGATTCTCAAACAAGCAACTAGCACTTCAGCAGCAGGCGTACATACGCAGGCTGACTAAAGGCAGGGCGCGTGCATACGCAGGTTGTCCCTCTACAGGGAGCGTATGCATCCAAGACTTTGAAAAATAGAAAAAGAAACTGTCTGGTAAGATAAGCAGGGAACACTGGTATTGAGAACCAGAATCCCTGAACACTCAGACTTCTTGCAGAAACTCAAAAAAGACAGTAAAACCAATTTAAAAATACCCAATAAAAAATCCCCAAAGAACCCTAGAGACTCCCCAGTATGGTCACCAATTCTATTGTGAGTGGGAAATCCCTCCTACGGACTTGCACTTAGGGTTTTATCATGCATGTAGAAAAGACCTAAAGATTCCTACTTTTTACCATCATCCCAGACCCAATCCCCATTATTCTTAAGCAAATACACAGTTAAGAAGATCAAGTGAACATGCCTTATTTCCATTGTTTGATATCGATCCTTCTTCATGCTTGGTCTCTCTTTGACTACAACTCTCCTCCCAAGGCTAACCTGCATTCACAAAAGACAAACAAAGAACTCCACATGCATTTGATCTACGGATTAATGGGTTAGAGATTTAATCAACATGTACGCAATAAACAATGAAAACCTCATATGGTGGGAAGGGAAAAGTACTTCTTCATTATTAACTTCACTAAAGCAACTTACAATGATGAAGCCGACCATTGCTCCACGAAATTGGTCCTGGGATCCTTTTCAACTATCCTCCAACTGCGTTGCTCTATACTTCTCTTTGCACAAGGATGGCTAAAGGTTGGGACAAGGGAAATTCTCAATTGGGTATAGTCTCTTTACTATGATTTTCCTCCTTTCAAATGGGACCCCTAACCCTTATTTTATAGGCTAGAAGAAGCTAGGTATTTGTTCGAGTGACCAGTCATGTATGGCCGAAAGGTTTAGTTAACTTACCCAAAGTTGTGTGTTCCATCAACAACTTTCATTTTTCAATTCTTTTGTAGGTACACGTGGGTTGTCTTGGGTCAGCTAGTGTGTACACGCGTTCAGTAATGGAGTAGGGCACGTGGGTTTTTATAAAAGGGGTTTTTCAGAAGAGTTGTTCAACATTGTTTTGGCAAAGAAGGAATCTGAGATGGCCTGATGCCAGGTAAGCATGTCTAGTGCTAAATAGGGTTATAACACATCCCTCTCACATTCCTTTCAATATTACAGTACAATTTTGTGGTCAGGATGTTCCTCAGACATTGATAGATGAAGGTGTGTCCGTTAGTATTTTATCCTCCATTGCTTGGCAAGATTTGGGTTGTCCTCAGCTTATGTTGGTTACACAAAATCTATTATCTTTTAACAGAAGAACCAATGAACCTTTAGGGACCCTTCCTCAGTTTCCCATAACTTTGGGAGGGAAAACTGTCTTTATTGATGTCATGGTAGTCCATGATCCCTTGGATTTTGATTTACTCTGTACGCAAGATTATGTCTATTGTTATTGGACTAATCGGTAGGTGTAGACACTAACTGATCTCCCTAGATCCACCTAGATCTAGAACAAAACACACCAGAACATGGCGTTTTCCTTAAGTTTTAGATATTGAATTTACTAACTAAAGAGGGATGAGTGACATGTCGTTTAAATGTCACTTCCTCTCACCATCGCCATCCTAGCTCTGTTCCAACACTCATACAATGATGATCCTGCAAAAGAACGCAACCAACCAAAGTGATAGCAATAACACAAACTCAATATAAACCTATGTATGTGATCAAGGAATCATACAATGAAACACAACAAGCTTTATAGGAAAGAATCATATTACTATATCATATTAAATGTGAAAGAGAGATTACAACCATGGCCTTGATGTTGTAAGGTCCCTTCCAACTGTCCTTTGTTCCCCACACACTTTCACTCCAAGAATTCTGAGAGCACAGATCTGATAGTATTCACAATCTATCTTGACAAAGGCAAAACTCAAAACCACTCTAACCAAGATAATAATTCCAAGCCAAATCCAACTTAGCCAATCCCAAAAGCCCCAAGCTAACTTTCTCCATGAGAGCTCCTCTCCTTTTATAAGTTGAAGAGGATAAGGTGAGGAGGTTAGGATGATCCCACTAAATAATGAAAGCAAGTAATATCCAAACCATTCGGATGCCACCTCACCATGGAAGTTTCTCCTTCTATAAGATTCAAGAAAATGCTCATTTTTTCCACATATAAGCATTCTCGCACCCTACCTATAGAGCAACCTGTGAACCTCTCGCAACCCAGCTATGGTGCAACCTACAAGAATTAGGCATTCTCGCACCCTACCTATATAGCAACCTGTGAACTTCTCTTTTTACAAAGGAGAATGCAACTTCTTTTCTCAGGAAAAGTTCTTCTCTCTTCTTTCTTCAGGAACTCAGGCCACTGACCCCTCTGAAGGCAAAAGATAGGTTTACATCATTAATGGTCATAGGGATGACAAAAATAATGTGTAACAGAGAGCCCCCCAAAGTATGAAGTTAGAACAGAGTGATAGCTGAAATACTTTGTCAAGTGTGTGTAGGGAACAAGGAACAGTCGGTCGGAAACCTGCCAACAAACAAGGAAATATAGTACAGTAATATATCATCACTGAGGTAGGCATTCCCATACTCAGAATACAAATGACTCAAAGAATAAATGCCAACATGCGAAGATCCATGTCAAGTAAGATAGGTCATGGCCACCAAACATACACTGTGGATCCATGCCAATATGACTCAAATCTGAACATAGCCACCAAAAATACACTGTGAATCTATGTGTTAAAGACTCAAATTTTAACATAGCCACCAAACATACACTGTGGATCTATGCAACAGTACAAACTGAATATACTCCAACACAACCTGAATCTGTCAGAAAAGATCCAGGGTCTTCATCTCCACCACTTTATAGTACGAATCTAACCATGTGAATACATGTATCGAAGTCGAACATGGTAGAAACCACTTGATTACCAGTCATTAGTGTATACTGTTAACAAGCGTGAGGGAAATCGCCATTAATGTCAATGACTCCCAAGGTACACTAGTACAATCCAATGAATGTGAATTAATGAGCTGAAGTCGAACACTCGGTGGAATCTCCCGATCAGGGGTCAATAATGAAAACCCATTGTCGAAAGCAAGGAAACCTGCCATTGAGGCATGCAAGTTCCAAGGTACCAACTAGTATCTAAGTCTAATTCCTAGATAATGAGTTGAAGTCGATAGGAAAAGACTCATCATAAGAGGGTCTTAATGTATCCCCCATCAATGACATGAAACAAGTAACAAGATTTGATGTAGATCAGAGTGACAAGTGATTCAGGACTAACTCAAGGATGGCCAATGCAATAGAAGGCTTAAGGACTACAGAAATGGCCAACGCAATAGAAGGCTTTTCAGGTTGGACATCTTT
This sequence comes from Picea engelmannii, assembly GCA_009831015.1. Lineage (NCBI taxonomy): Eukaryota > Viridiplantae > Streptophyta > Pinopsida > Pinales > Pinaceae > Picea > Picea engelmannii. The sequence goes on along the minus strand of ML795222.1, from coordinate 194,181 downwards.
TTGAACATATTGACGACACGACAACTGCCTTGGAAAATAATGACTCAACCACAAGGATCACAGACCAATTTGTAATCTTATAAAGGAGTATGATCAAGAGACAAGCGGATTTTCCAGCCTAGACACAAGGCGAGTGAAAGGGTGTCATGTTCAAAAGTGACTCTTCCATGGAATACATGTTTAGACACAATTCTTTCCCAATTTTTCCCCCACCATTTCTGGGGAGTACCTCTTTATTTTTACGCAAGCTTGAGGAGGATAGCATATGCTTGTAATGTAAGCTCATCCTTTGGACAAGTCCCTTGGAGTATGTTTAACGAACCCTAGGAAGGAGTGGGTCGGTCCCATATGGGCCTTTCGATGTTTGTTTTACGATTCCAAAGATAGAAAACTCAAGGGTTTTTCATGTTTTGAGAGTCTGAAAAACACTTAAAGAGAACTCTCTCAGTTCATTTTTCGTAAAGTAGTTTGATGAGACCGAAAAAGAGATAAACTATCGTTCAATAGACATTTTCTTCAAACACTTTAACGAGTGTGAAGAGAACAAGTTTGCTCGACAATCTTTTCATGTTTAGAGAGTCTGAAAAGAGCTTAAAGGGAACTCTAGTGGGTTCATTTTCCGTATAACCTTTACGAGTCCAAAAAAGTGATAAAAATATACTCGGTTGCATTCTCACGTATTTACGAGCACGAGAAAGAACAAAGACTAAGCTCGGTAACTTAT